>CP139508.1:443646627-443814378 GCA_021014915.2 Artemisia tridentata subsp. tridentata
ATTTCTTTTGTAAACTATTGTGTAATCTCTAAATATTGAGTTTTCATTGAATGATATAAATTCTACTTTTAATGATTTTCTATGCTTACGACTGTGATCTAATTGGTAATACCCCGTTTAAGTCTTCCGCTGCTATCTAAAATTTTAACGGGGTGTTACATGAATATCCAAGTGGGAGCTGTTAGGGTTTGTGGATATAAATTAATATTCGTATGTCCAGTTTCGAATACGAGACTTCGGGATTGCACACAATACGTAAGAGTCTCAATGGTTTGAATAATTAAATATATGTTTATGATTTATTTATTCATTTCACAAATAAAACACTTAACGGTCGTTAGTACTTAACGGGGTTAGATAACGCTTGTTAAAGGACTAATTATAAAAGAGAGGCCAAGAAGGATCTAGAAACCCTTGCTTGGGCTTAGATCGACCGAACCCACCCTTAGGGTTAGGGAAGTCGGTTTTGTAGCTTGGAGAGGAAGGAATTGGTTGCCTATAAAATCCCATTGTATTGGTTTTTCCCTAATCATATTCCAAGCTAGCCAAATTTCTCTTACTCTTTTCCTCTAGTATTGCCGATCGAACACCCCTATCACCTAGGGTTTTTCGATCCTAATAATACTTCAAGTGTTTGGTTTAGTTTGTGAATTAGAACCTAGCTTTTCCCATTGAAACGCTAGTATTACGTGTGTACAAGAACGGAGTACAAGCTTGCTTTAGCTTGTTTATTTTTCCCCAATCGACTAAGGAGTAGTCGATCCTTCCTAAACCCAATTTAGGGTTTATATATTGTTCTTGGTGATCACGTGATTCTTTGTTCTTGCTAGGAATCAAAAGGTACGCTTCTATTTAATATTTAGTTAATTAATTACTGTATATGATCTTGTGTATTCCGCTGTGCTATATGCTTTGATGTTAATTGGTTATTAGTTTATAGTTTTATGATTCTAATATTCCAACAGATTATACAATTTCCTATCTGAGTGCTGAAGTTTACATGCTTGTGCGTACTACACATGAATGGAACCTAACCCTCTGGACCTTCTTAAGACCTTTTACTACTAGATTATGGATCACATTAATTTATGCATGTATCTTAACTGGAATTGCACTTGCAATATTAGAATACCGTGCTGGCAACCAAAGATTTGCAATCCCATTCTATAGGCAACTCGTAATGGTCATATGGTTTCCTATTTTGACATTTGTTGTAGCTCATAATCACTCTTTATCACACACTATGTATGGCGTTTAAACACAATAGAAACAAGTATGCTGCTCGTTAAGTAGAATGATGATGGATCGTTATGCACTAGAGGATGGGACAAAGTGTATGTATGGATCGAATGATATAGAGAGAAAGATAGATGTTAAGGTTTACTTCTATTATTGCACACACATTACACAGTGAACCACACCCTCACAAATGAGGATAAGGTGCTTTAAATACTACAAGAGATAAACCCTTGTGGGCTTTGAGTGAGCACTTGGGCTTGAGACCATTGGATTGGTCTTATACAATTGTTACTAATTCTAACATAAGCCCATGTTATACAAAGTTCTAATATAATTGAATGACCATCACTTTTAAACTAAAATTAAAGCTAACAATCTCCCCCTAAGGGATGGTCATTCAAAAGATGCACCACATGATTAGATCTTTAGACTTCAGGGTCTTGAACTTTGTGATTCTTCGTTCCTTCATGCATTGTGATCTTCATCGTATCGTCTTTTGGATTGTTCTTTGCCTTGATCAACATCTTCATGTATTCACAGCGTCTTTTCTTCCAATGTAGATGTTGAGACATACGATGATCGATGGACTTTCTTCAGTACCTGCATAAAACAATTAGCAATAAATCGTCCAGCTCTTCCAGGTTCAGATCTCATTATGACACTTACAACTTATGTCCTTTTTGGTGAACACAAGTGTATTTTATTGGAAGTGTTCC
The DNA here is from genome assembly GCA_021014915.2 of Artemisia tridentata subsp. tridentata. NCBI lineage: Eukaryota > Viridiplantae > Streptophyta > Magnoliopsida > Asterales > Asteraceae > Artemisia > Artemisia tridentata. Next base: position 443,648,583 of record CP139508.1, read on the forward strand.
TAAGAGATCTTTGATGAATCTCATGGCTCTAGACTCAATTATGTGCGCTTTGGTTTTAGTCGTCGGAGGCATGGAGCAGAGTGCCACCTTTTCAATATCAACACATCTCGGAGTGAGAGGTCGATAGATTATGCATTGATCTCTGTGAGAAATGAAACAAATATCTTTTAAGAGATATCTGAGTGGCTGGGAGGGGTTTGTGCACCGCGTCACTGGGTCCATGACGTCTTGTCTTCAATATCAGTATCACCTTAGTGAGTACCGATAGCATATGTATTGACCCGGTTTCTGACCTAAGTTTTCATGGAGGGCTATTTCTTTTCACCCTTTCATTAAACTTTTCTTTTTCATTCTTCAACCCCTTCTTTCTCCTTTCTCATTTGCTCCTTTTTTTCAATCTTACCTAAGGACTTATAATTCTAGACTATTGGAATTGTCCTTGGGTAGATCCCTCCGGTTCTGGCGGATCATTAGACATTACCTAACCATAATCACCTTATTACTCCATGATTATCCTAGATTTGTTGATCGCATGCCATAAAACCATTTTGTGAAAATCTCTCAAAGCGTTTATGTATAAAACACATTTTGGTTAACACTTCAAGAGTTTTGCATTTTCTGAAATACTCCCCTTCACATATGCTCATGCATTTTTGAAATAAATAGCACATGTTGGGTAGAGTTCGCACATTTGAAATGATCAATTTTCAATGAACATGACCTTCGCGAGACACGCTTACATCACTAGTTAGACTAGCTTGAAATTATTACCCGTCCCGGTCATATTCAATGATCATCTCTCGAATTGGTACATTCTACTCAGACAAGTCCTTTGCGAGACACGTTTACATCAATGGGTAACCATCTTGAAATTATTACCCGTCCTGGACTAGTCTTTTCGATTACTGACATTTAAGCTTCGTCAATTCGATGGTACTTTCTGAGTCTTTGTGTAGAGCTCGACTCACGATCACATTTTAATCACATTTCTCCCCCTCAAAAATAGCATTCCGATGGTATTTTTGATACCGTTTGATTAAAATCATTGATTTTGGAAAGCTAATAGGGAGAAACGATTTTGCATGAACTTTTTGGAACAAAAATTGTTTATGAGGTACTCCCCCTCAAAATTTGCATAAGTTTTGACATTTTTGAAAACTTTGGAGCGGATGGGGAGTAACGATTTGAAAATCTTAAGCAAAATTTTTAAAAGTTTTGAAAAACCTTTTGAGAAATTTTGAATAAAATTTTGCTTAAGATTAAGAAGTTTGATTTGATAAACTTAGCGTGAAAACTTCTTTTCTTTTTAGGATTGTTGCAATAAAACGTACAACAGGGTCCTTTCTTTGAAAAACGGGTTATACACTGTTATGTGTGCGTAAGCCAAAACATTGAAGCTCGGGTTGTAAGCTGAAATACTTACAAGCCATTGATTTTTAGGATAAGCGCTCGAAATTTTTTGATGAAGCACTTTCCTTTCTTTGAAGATCGGGTCCTGAACTGATGTGTTCAGAAGCCATCGGGTTAAACTCGGGTTTCGTACTGAAGTATACAAAAGCCATTAAAACCAGATTAGACAACAACCTTTGGAACCCATTTGAGCACTGCACCAACGGGTTTAGCATGTTTTGCAATCCATTTGTAAGTTGTGTCAATCTGATTCAGAGAAGTTGAATTCCAACGAGGACTGAAAACTGGTTTTTCATCTGGAAATAACACTCGCGGAATCAACGGTGATTTAAAATCATTTTTCAAAGCAGAGTCATTTTTGTTTTCTAGCGGAAGCATTTTAGAGTTTGGAGGACTTTGCTTTGGTTTCCACACTTGTTTTACCCGTGTAAAGCGAAAGTGTGGAGTTTGAAATCTTGGAGTCTCTTCATGAGACATGTTTGACCTTGAAAGCTTTTGAGGAGTGAGCGTTTCAGAAAATCTTGGTTTCTTCAAAAACTTCCTTCCTTTTTGCAAAGAATAGGTTGTAAACTGGGAAACCTTTTTCAAAAATGGTTTTGAAGATTCACCCGTGTAAACCTTCTTTGGAACACTCACTTTTGGTGTTGAAAGATTTGAAACAGGAGATTTGCCTTTTGATCGATGGAGAACATCAAACTTTGCTTTTAAGGCATTGTATGACATTCGTAAATCATTGTATTCTTTTTGAAGAAGATCTTGAGATGCCAATTTAGATTCCAAAGAAGCAATTTGTTTCAAAAATTGATCTTTTTCAGCTTTTGAATCATCCATTTTACGTTCCAATTTCCGTTCGAAAACAATATTTTCTTTTTCAAGTCTTTCAAAATATATTTCGAATTTGTTTGTTTTGTTGAAAAGATCAGTTTTGGCATCCTCAAGATCGTTTGTACGTTGAGCTAAAAGCGTTTCAAGCTCAAGTACTTTTGTTTGAAGCACATGATTTGCATTTTCCGTTTCAAAATCTGAAGAATTAGAATCAAACAGGGGATTTAGATTGGAAACATTTTTGAGTTGAAACTCATCCTTGTTCGTCTTCATTGATTCAATCTTTTGCAAAACTTTTTCAAACTTTTTATCAGCGAATTCAGACAACTGAGATTTCAAAACTTCAACCTCTTTTGGTTTCGTGATTGATTTTTGAGTCTGAACTCGTGAACGTTTGATTGAATCAAACAGGTTTTTGTAAGTCTGTTTCAAATGCTCGTTTTTTTTGTAATGATGCCACAGCATGTTCCAATTCAATATTTTTTGTATCAAGTTCATCCAAATCAAACTTGATATTGGCATCATCACAATTTTCTTCAAAAATCTTTTCCTTTTCTTTAAGCACTGATGTCAAAGAGTTTTTAGAAGAATGATGCGTGGTTTTGCAACCTTACAACAGGTTTTACCTCTCGAGGGATCTCAAGAGGCTTACAACCCCACCAGGCAGTGTACCTGACCGATGTAGTATAGTGTAGTGGTAAGTACGGGGGATTGATCGTTCTCCACAGGGAATAGTGTCGTTAGGATTGAAAAACTATTCTAATAGGTCTAAGGGTGAGAGAAGATTCTTTTTATGTTTTTATATTTTTATGAAAGCAAGTAAAATCTCGGGTTTGAAAGAGTGGGCGGAATTAGTTGCTAGTCAACTAACCCAAGTTACTACGAATGCAAATAAAATAAAATAACTGAAAATGAAAAGGTCGTGAAACTTATGTGGAAAGAAATGTGTTTACTTAGATTTCCTTACTCCCTAACTATCTTTTACCGGTTGATTAGTGTGTATTAATCGCGTGGATGACGGGTGTATTCCTTAATACCAATCGTGGGGTGGCGTACGTACTTCCCCAACTCTATGAGCTCCTACTTCACTCCTATGTCGAGCCGGCTAAGAAGCTCCTAACATGGGATCACTAGAATTCGCTCATGCATTAAATACAACCATAAAAACCTTAGTACGCATTGGTTCATGTTTCTTAAGACGTTCAAGCAAGTTACCGAATAGGAAGTTAGCCAGTTTTCTTAAGCCTAACATCGATGAACAATCATCCAATACAATTAATAACACACTAATAACCAATAATCAATAGCTAGGTTTCACTAGATCTAAGCAAACACAAGATAAATCTAGCCTAGCATGTTAATCAAAAGACAAGAACAAGATGTAATCAAACAACACATAGACATATTGAATGATTAAATAATCACTTATCTTCAATTAAACATGGGAGATCCAAGGGTATGAAAACCCTTAAAAATGGCAGAAATTCATCTTAGGGTTTCTCCTCCAAAGTTACACACAATAAGTTCCACACTAATGACAAAAAATTGCAAAACTATATATAGAGTTTAAGGGCTGACGGCGTCACGTTATAGGACTTGACGCCGTCACCTCGCCGCTTTTAGGGTTCCCGGATGGCCTTCCTGACGCCGTCCCTCTTTAGTGCTCCAAAATCCGCTCTGGCTTATCAAGGCTTGACGCCGTCAGAAATGGGCTTGACGCCGTCCCTCTTTAATTTAAACCGTGATGGCCTTGATCACTTCAAAGGGTGACGCCGTCAGATTTTCCCTTATGAAATTCTCTGGCTTATCATGAGTAATTTTCATATCCATCTTTTTTGCCAAGCCGTGACGCTGTCTGGGCCAATCCCTGACGCCGTCAAAGGTACTTTCCAGCATAATTTTGAGACTTTGTCGTTTTCTTCACTTTTATGCTCCAAAAACGTCCAAAATGCTTCCTTTTCCAGATTTCTTCTCAAAAGTACCTAAAATGACAAAAGGAACGATTTAGGGCAATATTTGATCAAATAAATACGATTTAGGGCTTAAATGACCCCCTAAAAACGGTACACTTTTCGCTTCATCAAATACCCTTACACTTGAGATTTGCTTGTCCTCAAGCAAATGCGCTTTTATTCTAATCAAAATACAAGTTAGGGGTCATTTAACGCTAATATAAAAGTAATTACAACAAATAGTCGTTCCACTTTAATCATAATAAGCACGGAGATTACAAACTAGCACCTCACAAGTAGTGTTTAGATACTCACATCTCTCAAGTGTCATCAAAATAAATCTCATAAATGAAAACGGATAATATCTCTCACTACCTGTCATAGCAAATAGATTACCATAGGCTTGGGCAAGGATCGAAAACCTTCTCCACTAGGCGTAAGCACCTAAGATAAACTATCAAAGAGGGCTTTTACATGGGTTATAACGTTAGGTGTAGGGATATGATAAACACGGTTTTGTTGGATAAGGGATATTTTACTGGTGGCGAGTTAAAGATCTTGATTAATTACATGTACAATATGGCGTTGCTAAGCCAAGACTCGACTCAATCTTAAGCTAAAAACAAAATAACAAAAACATAAAATAAACATAAAATGAAACGGGATGGTAGTCCGTATGTTTTTTTCTACTTTTCTTTTTCTCATTTTTTTGTATTTTTCTTTTATTTTTATTTTTTTATTTTTTTTTTATTTTTTTTTGCATACACTCTTGCCCTACCATCCAAAATAATACATCATAGGGGCGTTGCATTCCCCTTACACTTGAACTTTTACATAACTTTACAAATAACTATTCTAATGACTCGAATTAAGATAATTGAAAAACTTGGAGTACTTTTAAAATATTTAGCACATATGGGGGTAATAATGATGTTCTTCCCCATTACTCCATTACACTAGTACTTTACCCATGAGTCCCAATCGTCCCAAAACAATATGTACAAGGATATGACTCGACTTAGCAACCATGTAATCAATTAGATAATTAACTTGGGTTTAAAAAAATGTTGTCACAATAATGCACTAAAAATGAGTGCATACAAGGTAGGCTAAGGCGATTTGGGTGTACATTTAAGTGGGGTGTAACAAATTCTTCCTTTAAGTAAAATGCTTAAAGGTCGAAACGAAAAGATAGGCTCTGAGGGGTGTACTAGGGGTATCGTGTACTAAAAATGAGTACAACGCAAAGGGTGTGGGAGAATTACTTGACCAATGTAGCCAAAGTAATTATAACAAAAACACAGGTGTAAAACAATGGGTTAATCCTAATGCCTCTTATCATGTAGTAAATCTAACTACACGAATGTAGTCTCACTTGTGGCCTCGGAATGGTCCTAACGCAAGTTCTAGAATCTAAGTGCTACCGGTACACACATCATAGCATAAATGCTTTTCCTACCAATTCTAGGGGCGAACCTCACATATTTGGGGGTGGAAAATTTTTTAGTGGTACGGTTTTGTGCTAGTCATATAACTCCTATCCGTGAGATGCTCATTAAGATCAAAGTTTCACTCCTATATGTTGTAAAAAATTTTAAATTTGGCACTAAAATTGCCCTAACAGGTGTTTCTCTCAGTTTTATTACACATCTACTATTAAACAAACAAAAATCAAGCGTAAAAGCATTCTCTAATCGTACTTTACCCCCCCTTACACTTATGATGAACATTGTCCCCAATGTTCAAATAACAAGATGTAAAAGTAATAAGGTAAAAGAATGAAATCAAATACTCCCCTGATTCGCTCGGTGGATAATGTGGCAACATGGTTAGATCTTCTTCCAAGGTAATGTTGAAGCTCCATGACTAATGCATCACCATAAGCTTGATTCCACATACATTTCCTTGTCCAAAATAACCTGTTAAACCTGAGAAAACAAACACGAAAACCTGCATAACATCGGCGGGATAAATTCTATATAAGGATATAATGCTTGTGGAATGATAATTTTGCAGATTCCTGGAGATTATAAGTTAGAGATTTAATAAAAACTTTTTATGAAAACAAAACTTTCAAAATTTTCAGAAAATTAAAACCTGACGCCGTCAGGTTGTAACGCCTGACGCCGTCAGAAATGATCTGACAGAATTCTCATGTTAAGTTTCCGGAAAAATTTTGGAAAAACCTATACCTTACTTCCTGGAATTCCTGCAAAACATCATTATGACTCGATACAAGCATTTGACTCAAACAAATACTAATATGTATGTTAATTTAATATTATTACGATCCATGTTCATTTGTTCTAATAAACCGATTTAGATTTCCCTTACACTTAACTTTTGCAAAATACCTTTATATGTAGTTAAGACGAAGTTAAAAACAAAATAAAGCATTTTCACAATTTAGTTTTGAACATGAATCAACAGTAATAAAAATTAAACATACATACGGAAACAAATAAAATCAAACAAACAAATAAATAAACACACAAAACAAATAAAGCTTGGGTTGCCTCCCAAGAAGCGCTTTTCTTTATTAACGAGTCTTGTAGCTAGACTCAAAGTCCTTCTATCTAGTGTCGCTTATGCTCACGTATCCGAGTGTGAGCCATCTAATTGTTGCCTCATCTTTCTTGTATTCATCATTCAGCTCCAAACATCCGTGATAATATCTCTTATTTTTCTCATGTGGATATTTGAGCCCCTTCCTCTTATCATTCTCACTTAACAAATCAAGAGGCACAAGTCTATTGCAAGATTCAATGGAGAAGTTCTTAAACCTAGGGTGTGCTCGGGGCATTTGGTAAACAAAATCTTCATCCCCATCCGAGAATGTAATTAACCCGTCCACAAGTTTCTCGTCAAGGTTGGTCAACCTTTTGAAGGGTTCTCCAAAAATGACTTGAGTTAATTTGTCATCAATAAATTCTCCTAAGTTCTCCATAACCATAAAATCCACCAAATACACAAAACTTCCAACGAATACGTGCAGTGGCTCAATCCTAGCAACAATGTTATCCCCTTGATATTCTAGCTCATCTACCATGATTTTATTATAATTAGCGCGAGAGATAATGTTCATAGGCAAAGATGAGTTAAGATAGGCATGAAAACTATGATAACCAATCTTACATGGAAATTGCATGTTAAAGAGGCTATCCTTTCCGATCTTAGTCCTAGGGTCAACATACTTAAAGGGATCAATTTCCTCTTTTCCCCGTTCCTCGTTAACCACTTCTCCATTACCAGCATCCTCATCGGAGTCTGAGTAGTAAAATGGACTAACATAGTCATTCTCATGGTCAGACTCCTCCATCTCAGAATTGTTACCAAAGTGGTGGTCGGGTGAAAGGTTGTTGTTTTCTATGATGGGGGCGGGAACGGGTAGTTGAAAGTTTGCACGGCGGAAAATACGAATAACAGGGACCAAGCGATCACTATTACTCATGAGGTAAGTGGAAGGTATCACAAACAAAAGTACAAAGAAATAAGATAGACTAAAGAAAACCTAGAAAAATAGAATAAAAATCTCACTAGAAAGGAATCTAGTGAGTAGACCTAATAAAATAAAAATTCAACCTAAACAATAACTATTCCCCGGCAGCGGCGCCAAAAACTTGATGCGTGGTTTTGCAACCTTACAACAGGTTTTACCTCTCGAGGGATCTCAAGAGGCTTACAACCCCACCAGGCAGTGTACCTGACCGATGTAGTATAGTGTAGTGGTAAGTACGGGGGATTGATCGTTCTCCACAGGGAATAGTGTCGTTAGGATTGAAAAACTATTCTAATAGGTCTAAGGGTGAGAGAAGATTCTTTTTATGTTTTTATATTTTTATGAAAGCAAGTAAAATCTCGGGTTTGAAAGAGTGGGCGGAATTAGTTGCTAGTCAACTAACCCAAGTTACTACGAATGCAAATAAAATAAAATAACTGAAAATGAAAAGGTCGTGAAACTTATGTGGAGAGAAATGTGTTTACTTAGATTTCCTTACTCCCTAACTATCTTTTACCAGTTGATTAGTGTGTATTAATCGCGTGGATGACGGGTGTATTCCTTAATACCAATCGTGGGGTGGCGTACGTACTTCCCCAACTCTATGAGCTCCTACTTCACTCCTATGTCGAGCCGGCTAAGAAGCTCCTAACATGGGATCACTAGAATTCGCTCATGCATTAAATACAACCATAAAAACCTTAGTACGCATTGGTTCATGTTTCTTAAGACGTTCAAGCAAGTTACCGAATAGGAAGTTAGCCAGTTTTCTTAAGCCTAACATCGATGAACAATCATCCAATACAATTAATAACACACTAATAACCAATAATCAATAGCTAGGTTTCATTAGATCTAAGCAAACACAAGATAAATCTAGCCTAGCATGTTAATCAAAAGACAAGAACAAGATGTAATCAAACAACACATAGACATATTGAATGATTAAATAATCACTTATCTTCAATTAAACATGGGAGATCCAAGGGTATGAAAACCCTTAAAAATGGCAGAAATTCGTCTTAGGGTTTCTCCTCCAAAGTTACACACAATAAGTTCCACACTAATGACAAAAAATTGCAAAACTATATATAGAGTTTAAGGGCTGACGGCGTCACGTTATAGGACTTGACGCCGTCACCTCGCCGCTTTTAGGGTTCCCGGATGGCCTTCCTGACGCCGTCCCTCTTTAGTGCTCCAAAATCCGCTCTGGCTTATCAAGGCTTGACGCCGCCAGAAATGGGCTTGACGCCGTCCCTCTTTAATTTAAACCGTGATGGCCTTGATCACTTCAAAGGGTGACGCCGTCAGATTTTCCCTTGTGAAATTCTCTGGCTTATCATGAGTAATTTTCATATCCATCTTTTTTGCCAAGCCGTGACGCTGTCTGGGCCAATCCCTGACGCCGTCAAAGGTACTTTCCAGCATAATTTTGAGACTTTGTCGTTTTCTTCACTTTTATGCTCCAAAAACGTCCAAAATGCTTCCTTTTCCAGATTTCATCTCAAAAGTACCTAAAATGACAGAAGGAACGATTTAGGGCAATATTTGATCAAATAAATACGATTTAGGGCTTAAATGACCCCCTAAAAGCGGTACACTTTTCGCTTCATCAAAGAAGCAATTCTTTTTGACAATTCTACTTTGACTTCAGCTACTTCTTTTGAAAGTTCAGTGATTGTCCTTTTGAGACAAAGATTTTTAGATTTTAAAGAAGATGTTTGTTCAAAATCCACATTCTTATACGCAAGGCTGACAGACACCGATTTGAATGACTCAATTCGATCTGTGAAAAATTCTTTTTGAATATCAAGATTTAAGCATTTTCCATCAAATTCATCTTCAAGTGAATGGACGTACTTTAAATCTTCTCTCATTTCAGTGACAAGAAATTTTTTAAAGTATTCAAAACTTAAGTTGATATTTTTCACAAGAGGTTCAATCTCATCTTTTAAAAACTTACAGACTTCCCTTTTTAGCCAAGCGTCTGATGACATGAGACGACTGTAGTCACTATCGGTGTATTGTTGTTTCGACCAAATGACCTTTAACGTGTGCTCAATGTGATTTTTAAGATTACAAAACTGTTTCCTTGCTTTATTTTGCCATAATTTAGCATCATAAGTAGCAAGTTGAGCTTCTTTGAAAAATCTTTTCAAATTTGTGTCTTTTCTTTTCAAAGGTGCTTTTGGTATTTCTGACAATTGTATATGTAAAACCACGAAATTAACATAATATGAAAGGACTAAAATACCCTTTGAATTTGAACTTTTAAGAACTTATGAAAATATATAAGTAATCATCATTTGTAACTTAACCCAAAGTGAATTTTGTCCTAAGTTAATTGAAGAACTAAGATACCAATAAAACCTTATACTATAATTAGATATCACAAATAAAATGTACAAATACTAGCTTATGCTAGTCGAAATTTTGGTGTCCTTAACTATGAAATTTTCGGCCCAAATTACTAAATAAGAGGACATTGAACTTGTTTGATCCTAGCCCAAAATAAACCCATACACACCTTATTTGGCCCATCTAGAAAAGTCGGTATTTTTTTTTGATATATGCCGATCCTTGCAAAACAAATAAACCAAAAGAAACCCTAACCCTCCAAAAAAAAAAAGTGTCGGCCTCCTCTTGTGCTTCCCTTATTCGATCCTTTGCTGCAGTCAAAGGAAGTTTCTTGTGTGTTCTTGCTTCAAATAAACTGAGGTAATAATGTTTTCATGTTGTTCAATCCATTCGTGTTCTTGCTAAAAACCCTAAATCGATCCATTGTTCTTGTTTTGCTGCTGTACGAACCAAGGAAGGAAGGAGCTTCGTGTGGTGTTTTAATCTCGTGTTATTCTTGTTCTTCGTTTGATCTACGAGGGTATTGTATCATCTTACCTTGTTCAATCTTTGTCATGTTCTTGGTCCTTGTCGAATTGAATGATAGAACTACACATAAAATCATAATGAAAACCCTAAAATCCTTATGTATAAATCGAACCAGGGTTATATGTGATGAATTTATTCGATTTGATTATGTTAAGACCTGTTTTAATCGACCTAAATATGTTATGGACTCATCTATAATCGTTTTGTGTTAAGAATTAATGATTGGAATGACAAAAACCCTAAGAATTACATGATATGATAAAAACTGCTACTGATCTGGAAAAAGGTCCAACTTAAATCGAATGTAACTAAATGATGCGAACGTGTTTTTGGGTGTTTTCAGAGTCTAAAACTAAGTTCAATGAAATAGCTACCTGGGAAAATTAATCTTGTAATTTTTGGAGGCTTGGAAGGTTACTTTTTGATTTTTGGAAAATTAAGTGTCTAATCGGATTCGTATATCTGGAAAATTAGTCCGTGTTTATGATTTTTAATTTTCAAACCGTGTCGAGTTAGAAGGTTTCCTTTGAACTGAGTCATATTATTTATGTCTAATAATAACTGAGATTTTTATAGATTTTTTTGAATTTATCTGAAGGGGTAAAAAGGTATAAACTTGTCGGGTGTTCAATCAGATACGATTTTGGAACATGTTATAGAAATGGATATTTCATACGTACCTATATAGCTTAATAAAATCTGGAAAAATTACATAAAATACTTAAGACATTGTGGAACGTGTGTGAATTTTGATAGATTTTATTTCGAAGTATTAATGTGATTCATAAATTATTGGAAACGTGTTAAATTCGTAAGTGTAAAGGACTGTTAAGGATTAAAATGTTTAAAATGATGTTATGTGTTGATTTTCTAAACTAAAGGGTCTAAAGTGTTATTCTTTTAAATTAAGGGACCTAACTTATGAAAAACATGTAACTTTATAGTAATCACATTTTACACCCTAACTTCATAAGAATTGCATACTAATCCCTAAACTTATGATAATTACATAATAAACCCTAAAAACTTATGAAAACTACTTATGAACCCTAAACTTATGTGAATGACATTATGAACCCTAAGCCACGAATATGATCATCTTTAATACTTTAAATTGACTTACGGGAATGTTAATAAGGAAAGTTACTATTTTGGAAAGTTACTAAAAATAGAAAGTTACCTAAAATGTTAAGAGAACTAAAATGAAATATTATGATTCTATGAAACTTATTAGTACGATTATGATTATTTGTAGATCGGGTGAAGAAAGAGAGATCTCCTGTTTGCTTTTCGTTTCATTTGCTGTTTGTTGCGCATTTTGTTGAGGTACAGATATTCTTTCCCTTTTCAGTAGGGATATTTCGTATGATCCGATGCCTGATATGTTTCCCTTATTTGATTCATGACTTTCATTGTATGATTGTCATTCTATTTGATTCATTCTGACATTTAGTATAAATGTCTCTGCAATGCTATGATTATGTTTTGCGATGCTTATGGAGTTACTATTCGTTTCTCTTGCCATGCTTATTTGATTATGATGATGTATGATATGATAGATCCGTGCCTGAGCTTACCTAGTTCTGGAGGTACTGATATCGTGCGAAACGCATCACAAGTCAAACCTCTCACAAAGAAAAGTCAACTCGCGACGGTTCGATGCGAAAATCGATTGAAATAAACCGGATAAGCGTATACCCGGGTCGAGGTCCCAACGAGGCATGAAATTGAGGATATCGTTTAAGGTTCGGTATTAAAATGCTTGAAAAGACGAGGGTTACTTTGATTACTAATATCTACTAAATCGAAAATCAAATAACGAAAACCGGAAACTGAAAACGTGCATAAACGTCAAATCTTTTAAAAACTAACCCTACGGATACCAAAATAATTTTTCTACATCCTAAATGATAAAAGAAAATTTTGGAAAAAAAGAAAAATATTTTTTGACTTTTTAATAATTTTTTATGAATTAAAAATTAATTTAAATGATTTAAATGATTTAAAAATATTAAAACAAGTGAGAAAAATCTGGAAAATTGTAAGTAATTCTATTTTTTAATTATCTACCCAGGAAAAATAAATTCAGGAACTGAATCAGCTTAAATAAGCTGAACAGTACAATAAGCTATTTTGGAAAAAGCCAAAAATAAGCTAAAAAGCTCCAAAAATTCTCAAAAGCTCAAAACTCAACAAACCTACTTTATTAAGCTCAAATCAACTGAAATAGACCAAATAAGCATAGGATATAATAAATAAGCTGAACAGATTAAATGCCAAAAGCTGATGCAGCAGAAAAGCAGAGTGAGTGGCAGTTTTGCAGACCCTAATTAAGCAATCTAATAAGCTTATAACTAGGATACCAGATGATAAACATGAAGCCAGATATGTAAACTATCTAAGGACCAAAAATCAGAACCTCAGCTTATCTGGTTAAGCCCAGAATAAGCTGAGATCAGCTCCTATTTAGCTAGTTCTATTCTGCAGATTCTGTAACAGCAGGTGGACTTTGGACCTAATGCAACTAATTTGATCTATGAAATCTTATCCTATGAAATCAGAAAAGGTAAAAGTTACTGACCAAATAAGCTCAGCTTATACTGAGCTTATTTGGATCAGTTAGACCCACTATTCTATCCATGAACTAAAAAGCCTCTTAATAAATCAAAATTACTCAAGTGCTTCTGAAATCTACTTAATTAACCTATATTAAGCTAAATCAAAACTCAGAAAACTGCATATGAATAGTAAACACCAGAATTCACCCATTTTGACCAATAAGATGACTTTAACCAAACACTGCCTTAACTGATCTGATTTGAGTATTTGAGACTACAACTAACTGGAATGAACTGAGATATGCAACTTAGCAATATTAAGCATTAATTGAGACAGAATAAGCTAAAAAAAAATAACAATAAGCTGTTTGACTTTTTGCTTTGACTAAAACGAAATTTCATTAATTAAAATTACATTACAACACTGAAATAAAAAATAAATAACAATAAGATAAAAAGAGTACCTAAGTTTTAAGCTAAAATAAAACCTGGTTACAACAAATGAAATCCTAATCTATTTATACTAAAAATTAAACTTACTATGGGTCTTCACGATGTGTTAGTTTTGTGAGACAAAACTACTTGGAACATCTTCTTGTGCTTCTTGGAAGTTAATCCCACCATTGGATTAAAAAGCAAGTGATCTCAGCCCTTAATTGTCTTTTGGCGCCCAAACAATCCCTCGGATTGATGACTTGGAGGTGAGAGATAGATAGGGTGGTTGGTTAGGGGTGTTGGGATATGGGAGAGAGACAACTTTGTCTGGTGATGGTATGAAAGGCATGGGGGATGATGTACGGGTTTGGCGGGCAAAATGAAGAAGAAGGAAAAGGTCTGAGTTTAGTTTTGACCTAATTTGTGTTTAACAAAATATACCGAGTATGGGTTTATTCTTCATTTGGGCTTTTGGGTTGTGTGGGTTTATTGGGTTTTATTTAAAAAGGGTTTGGATGGTTTATTTGTTTTAGGATAAAAAAGGGTTAAGTTTAGGACTTGATTTGGAATTGGGATTTGTTTAAACTTTAAGGGACCATTGCTGTAAATACTGAAAATAAATTCCAATGACCATTTGTGTAATTTTTGAAAATCCAAGGACCATGGCTGCCAAAGACTGAAAATTAATTCCAATGATCAATTGTGTCGTTTTGGTAATTTTGGAGTTGACTTTAACTTTTGATCAAATTGCACAATTGTTGTCGAGTCAATCCAAAAATGTCGGTTTTCGCTCCGTTTTCAATCCTTTGTACCTGAAACAAATAAAAACAAAAAACAAGGATATCTGCAGTAATATTTGGGTGTTTTTGGTTGTTTTCAAGTCTAAATGGGTATAAAAATGATGAGTATTTACACACTCATCAATCCCCCACACTAAGGTACCAGGACCATGTCTTTGATGGCACCTTAGACGTGACACTCTCGTAGAGGTGTGATAGATCTACGGCGTTCCCCCTTGTGATATGATATGATTTTGTGTACACTATTGGCCAACCTTATATGTGTGACCAGTCTAGTACTGGCATACATACTTTTGATGGGAGCGTATGGATGCATCTTAGGACTTTTGTATATGTATGATTTTGGTGACCGGGTGGTGTGTGCCTTACACTCCTTCTCACACTTTTGGTACTTAGAGGTCTCCCTCTTCGTGCACTTTTATGATATGATATGATATGATTTGACGGATTTTTGTATGGAGTTTTTATGGCACATCCTTATATGACCCTTTTCATTATTTTCATTCCATTCTTGATTCATTACTTATTCAGTTCTCATGCACTCTTGACTTCCGGTTATCTTTTGATTCGTATGACATTTATGACTATGCTTTTCGTTTGCTATTCTTATTCCTTCATTTGCTTATGCTTATTTACCGTTATGTTATGTTATGCATATCTGTTCACTGGGCTTTTTAAGCTCAGCCGCATTTCTTTTCCTGCGGCAGGTTTTAGTTGGAAGTTGGGTTATGAGTGGAGAGTACCTTGGACTTAGAAGATCTTACTAGCTATTCTGGACTTAGACATGACTAGAAGAGATTTGCATTTCAGACTTAGTATTTTGTTATTAACCTCATTTGTAACCCTGTAATTTCAGTTTTCCCTTGTAACCTTTGAAATTCATTTTGTATTATTTAGTCATATGCTTTTGTTTGCTTTGATATGTCACCATAACGTAATACTTCTACCTTATCGGGTTGGGGTGTTACAGTATAAAACCATACACAAAGCCTTGGTACGAGAGTGGGCTTTTTCTTTGTTTGACTTTTAAGCGTTTTTACTTTTCCAATTTTTCATCTTCTTCTGATATGAACAGAGCATCAGTGGGCAAAAATTTATTTTCCACATGATCGGTACTTTCAAAGCCAATTCCCGATTTTCCCTTATGGACGTTCTCAGCTTTAGGAATCATCATTTGAAGAGTTTGAACACTTTGGTCTGTTTTTCGAAGTTTTTCTTCAAGATTGTTTGCATGTTTTAAAACCTCTTGATTTTCATTCTCAAGTTTTGTATTAACAATCTTAAAATTTGAAGTGGTTTCCTGAAGCATTGAGTATCTCATTTTTAATTCAACGTTCTCTTTTAAAAGCTCTTGGATCCTTGTGTTAGCGGGGGCCATATTTCTATCCAATTTTTTAATGGAAAGTTTTTCACGTGACAGGGCTTCGCTACACTCGACTTGAAGTTCTTTATTTCGTTTTAATATTGGTGTGAGAACTTCTTCATTTAATTTCCGAGCTTGAGATTTAAGGTTTGAGATTTCAATGTTTTTTCTTTTTGTTATTTCTTTAAATTCCTCAAGCTCTTTGGACAATATGACGTTGGTTTGCTTAGCTTTGCGATTGTCCTCTTTGCACTTTTCAAGTTCATGTTTGAAATTATTGATTAAAGAAGCAAATAAGGCATGATCTTGATCATGAGAAGATCCATCCTGGGCAGGCTCACCTCCATTAGGATCCATATCTGGAGTTGTAGGAGTGATATTACTATCAAACCGATTCACCACATATGTGTCACTGATGGACTCAGGATGCGCAGGATGTGTCTTGTCATGAGCAAACACATTATCATTATCGTTTGAATGTTGTACCGTAGCCAATATTGCTATGTCAGATGAAGATCTGATATGGTCAGCCTCAGTATCCCAAACAGCTTCATTCCTGTGTGTACCATCAGCATCCGAATCGTATCTTGGAGTACTGCTTTCAACCTGCTGTTCTGATGATGTGTCACTTCCAGTTAAAACCGAGCTATCATCAGATGTTGTACCCTCATCGACTTTTTCTTCATCCTTGTTTGTCTCTTTCTCATTCACCACTGGTTCCTTTAATAGCACTTCTTTTTCAATCTGCTCTTTTTCCCATTTCTGCTTCTCCATTTCAATTCTTTCCCGTTCTTTCACTTTCATCTCTTCCCGCATCTCTATCAGATGAAGTGATCTTTTAGTAAGCACCAATTCCAGTGTTCTCATTCGACTAAACAACTTTTTCTGAACGTTTCCATGTCCAGGTATTTGCTGAAGCATTCACTCCACATTTGGCTTGTTGATTCATAATCTGGAGAATTTTTGAGTCGTCTGAAATTAAAGTCGAGAAACCATTTAAACTACTTCTGGAGTGCTTGAAATGCTACTATGCAGTCACTTCCTTGTTCAATTTGTTTCTCTATTTGAGATATGTTGCGCAAGAGTTTCCCTTTGAAGGTTGAAAAATCCATTTCAGATCCGAAGAGTTTTTCAAAAATTCGATGCAATGAATATGGATTCGTCATTGGTGACCTTGCTTCAGAGAGTGTCACACATTGACTCTTAACTCCTTTAAAGTGTATTAGACAACGTTCCTTCGCATGAATAACATTTTGCACAACTGGAGGCATCTGTCCCGCTTGAGAAGTCGATTCCATTTACTTGCAGTGTGTGATAAAGTTGATTCAGGATCGTTGCAACGAAATAGGAGATGTTGTTGTTGAAGGTTAAGATTGGTTGTTGTAGCGAAGACTTGTTGTGTTGTTGATGACGGTTGAAGTTGTAGTTTAGATAAACGAAACAAATTTACATAAAGTTACAAAATTTGATTAGAGTATAATTAAGACAAAGTCAAAAGTTTATAAATTCGACAAGGGATTTGTAAATTACAATTTAGATAAAATGACAATTTCTATAGAAATTTCAATTTGACCAAAATTTATATAAATTATGGCAAAATGTCAATTTAGATAGAAATATATCTAATCTATAAATTGGTAATTTATATAAAATCTAACACTCTTATACAAGAGGGTAGATAACACTCTTATATAAAATTTACAACCCGTTTGATATAGCCTTGATGCTTGTAGAAGAAGTTTTCTGAAATCTTGCCAAATTGTCTTCAGTCTCTTGCACAGCGGAAAATGGATTATAGACTGATAATTTGTAACTTCTTCACAGGTTTGTTTGGGGAGCATCATATCGACATCTTCAGCTCACTTAGAATGCTTCCAGTTCTTCAATAAACAGCCCCGATGTACACATTTCTCCCTCCAGGATGATGGTGATCTTTCGGACTCATCCTACATATGTGTACATAGACATATCAACTAGAAGCAACATACAAATCAATACCCCATGAGTGGATGTCGATAAATATTCTCTCTAGAATTCTCTTCAGATCAAGCTCTTCTCAAACCTCTTGTATCAAAACAACGGCTTTTTGTAGTGACTGCTGATGGAGAAACCCACTATGACGAACTTGAGACTGAAGTAAAATAACCCAGACTTGTGACTTAAACTTGCACGAACGTGTGACTAAGAACCTATACTGAGCACTACAACGTAACTCCTTAAAGCATAGGTCGTTTCATATACCCATCCAACCTTCTGGTATGTGCTTAAACACATACCATTTCTAGACCAAAACCGGACCAAAATAACCAAAAACCCGACCAAAATGCCAAAAGATATTGTGTTTTTGTGTTTTTAAATGTGCAGGGATGGATATCGTGAAAACCGACAAAAGACACAAGAAAATCAAGAAAACGAGCACGAGATACGGAAATGACTCAGAACCGGAACCGGGAACAAAGAAAATGGTCAAAAAGGCATCCGAGGTCCTCCGCTATCAAAGATTGTCAACTCCAACCCTTAGATTATCTTTTTAAAAAAATGGCAAGATCAGTCCTTGAAGAATTCAGAAATTACATTTATGGTCCCTAGTGTTTAAAATCCTTAAATCCTAATAAACACTCTACCCGGACTTAAACACAATTCACCTAACCCAACCCACACCTTAAACACAAGCCCAATCCACATTATAAAACCCATCCCACCTTTATCATACTATCCGGCCCATCCACAAAAACCTTAAACCCGAGCCCACCTTCCATCTAAATAAGCCATTCGGTCTAATAGTCGGTCAAAGATAAAAAAAAAAAAAGAAAGATAAAACAAACACTCACTTTACCTTATCTCTCTCACAAAAAATAAACCCGATCCCCTTTTTCCCCCACCCCCAATTCACCATGAACCCTAAAATTACCCAAGTACAAAATTACGGCAATTAAGGGCTTATTAGTCAAATCAAAGGGCTTCTAGAATGTCAGGAGGTGTCAGAAGCAAACAAGCACACACGGGGACACATGGCAGCAGGCTATTGGTTCGAACACCTCACATTTGTGATCGTACGGTTAGCAAAGGAGGATTGAAGAGAAAGATGATCTAAGGATGGATATGGAGCAAAGAAGCACGCGGATTGCCAACGTGGCATAGCCCAGAAGGTTCGGATTGAGTCTATAAATAGGAGAGGTTATTTCATTTTCGAGGTGTAATTTTTTTTAGCAAAGTTATGCTGTCAAAATAGTTTTAGAATTTTAGTTTTATAGTTCGAATTGTATTTTTCTGTTTATGTTTATTCGATTTGAGCATTGTAATTTTTAAGTTTTAATGAAAGTTTAACTTTGAGGTTATTTTGTGTCCGAATTCTCTTTAGTTAATGTTGATTTCAGTTTTTAGATTATTTACTGTGTTTTAAATATCAGATCATTACAAAAGAACAAAAGAAAAAAAAATTTTTAGTTTAGTCAATCAAGCTTCAACAAGCTTGTTTTCTGTGTTTAGATGTTTCATTTAAGCTTACATAGCTTTTGTGAAACTTAGTATTGGCATTTCATTTCTTCTCAAAAGCACCACAAGTCAACTGTGGTCAAAGGTGAATTGTTCAATGGATATGGCAGTTTGGAGTGATAGTCTAGGGGAGAATTTGGAAGCCCTTAGCCTGTCTAAAGACAGGCTAGCATAGTGAGATCCCCTCTGTTTGAGCTGAGGGGAATTAGCTTTGTAAGTTTTTTTTACATTAATCTCAACATTGCATCAGTAGCTTAAAAGTAGTGTAGATGTGATTTTGTTAACTTTTATTTGATCATAGTTGCTTATATTTTCTTAATATTACTTGATCTCAGTAGTTTGCATTCACCAAATGCAGCTTAGTTTAGTTTTTACTTGGTGATTTGGTTAGAAATAGTTAAAGCTGCTTGTCAATTTAGTGTCTGATGTGGTCTGTTTTTTTTTAGAGGGCTGTTTTGATTGAATTAATTGGAAAATTAGTTTAAGTTTGTTAGATATTCATTAAAGTAGTTTAATAACAAGTAGATTGATAGATTTGAGAAGCTTAAATTCAAGTTAGTCAATCTTAGGTAGTGTTTTATTGGTCAAAAGTTTTTAAGTATGCTGCAATATATATTCTGAGTGACTGATTTCATGGATCCATCTGGCTGATCATCAGTGTTTGTTTTGGCTTGATATTGTGTTTCAGAGTAGTTAAGGTAGCTTAGTTTTTGTGTGATTTATTTCAAGTCTTAACATAAACAAGAGATTGCTTTAAAATTGCTTCTAAAATTGATTTCAAATCTGAGGTTCAGGGTACATGTTGCATGTCTTTGTTTGGCTATCTGTTCTTGATTCAAACTAGCCTAGGAATTGATTGATTGTGATAGGGCTTTTAGGTTTTTGTTGTTCTCTGCTTGCTCAGCTTTCCAAAACATTTTACGGTTTCAAAATTGGTTAAGTTTTGAGCGATTTACAAGCATTTGAAAATTGTTAGTTGAGGTGATTTTCTGTTTTAAGATAAGTGTTCTTGAGTTTCGGATAATATCACTTTTGGTCCCTGTATTTTCTGATTTAGTTTAAATCGTGGCTGAGTAATTTTTAAAGTAGTTTGTTCTTTGGCAGTTTTAGTCCCTTTCTTTTATTAAGTCTAAATTAGTTTCAGATTTTACAAAGTTAGTCCCTCACTTTGTTTTAAATCATTTTCAGTTTTATTAAAGTTTCAGAAAAATGCAAATTGGTCCTTGTCTTTTACAAAGTCAAAATAAGTTTCAGTTTTTACCACTTTAGTCCCTCGTCTTTTATAAAACTTTTATTTTCTTAATTTTCTTTTAAAAAAAATCATCAGTTTTAATAAATTCTATTTTAGTCCCTTAGGTTTTTACTATTCTATTTTAAGTATAATGTCACTATTAGTTTTATAAATCTCGGGATTAGCCCGGGATTTGCATTTATTTGAATTTTCTTTGTGTGCATTTATTTTAATAGCGTAGATTGCTTTTAATTTTTCTTATTATAGTGTAATCAATTCTAAAAAATATAATCTTTCACGTCACTTAATCACTTCACATTTTCACGACTCCGATTCGACAAATTCGCCGTCAAACCTTCGTTGGGAGAACGACCCGGGGAAATTGTATTCGTTACAATTTCTTTGGATTCAAAAATAAAAAAATAAAAATAAAAACACATCAATAAAATGGCGCCGCTGCCGGGGAAGGCTTGAAACGAGTGCGTCGATTTCGTCCGTTGTTTTTGTGATTTGAAGATCCTTCCTTGGAAGTTATTGTTTTTTATAAAAAATAAAAATAAAAAAAATATAATAAATAAAACACTTTTCCTAAAGTGTTTTCATAAATACATCATTAATAAACATCCTCCGTCTTCCGTTGAAGGAGGGCGGTTGTAAACCATTCCAAATAACAACAAAATAAATCGTGAAATTAAACGTTATCGGATTACTTTATTACTACAACCTAATTACGGGGTTTAAGGAAGCTTGACATTAAATTGTCGAGCTGAAGAAGGCGGGTTTTTAAGCATCTTCGGAGCTACCTTTGCCTTCCCGCCACGCTGCGCGTAGTTTTAAAGGAAACGGTTACGGTTAACGTAATGGTTACCAAAAAGAAAATAAAGTCTTTTGTTTTTTTTCAATATATTAAAAAAAGCCAAAAATAATTTCCCAACCAAAAATACAAAAAGATTTTTTATTTTTATTTTTGTTTCCTTTTTGGTGTATGAACACCCGCTCATCTTCTCAAAATCTTATTTCTCCATTATCAAATCCCGAAAGGGTAATTCGACACACACACCGTGCTCATTTCCCAAACGTTGAGGAAATGAACGACAATCAAGCTCCTCCGGTGGAGCCTAATCAAGGAGCACAACCGGGCCCCGACCTCCGTCCGATGGAGGAACAACTTCAAACACCATTTAATGGTGTGCGAAGGGCCATCGTGATACCCGACATACTTGCTAATCAATTTGAAATCAATCACGGGTTACTCAATCTTATCACGAGTATCTCATTTCACGGATTTGAGAATGAAGATCCTCATTCTCATATCAGAAATTTCACCGATATCACTGAAACAATAAAGATCAACCAAGTGCCGTATGATGTGATCAAAATGAAATTGTTTCCTTTCTCCCTCAAAGGAGCGGCCCGGACTTGGCTAGAAAAGGAACCTCCAAATTCCATCTACACTTGGGGTGATCTAGCTTCAAAGTTTGTGAATCATTTCTATCCTCCGTCTAAAACTTCTAATCTCCGCACTCAAATCTTTCGATTCCAACAAGCTTTCGATGAATCGTTCAGCGAAGCTTGGGATAGATTTAAGGAGTTGTTGGAAAAATGTCCAAATCACGGGTTTTCACTCTTGCATCAGATTGATACTTTCTATAATGGGTTGTGTCATGCTGATCAAGATTCACTCAATTCTGCTGCGGGTGGAAACTTGTTGACCCGGAACCAGCAAGAAGCTTTTACGATCATCGAGAATAAAGCTAGAGTAAGGACTTCTAGGAGCAAAACTCAAGTCTCGAGTGCTAGTAGCAAATCAAATGACGAAGTTTTGGCTCATGTTCTTGATCAAAATAGCAAAACCAATGAGGCTATTTTAACTCTTACTAAACAAATGGGACTTTTAATGAAGGAAAGAACTACTCAACAAATTAATGTTGTGAACCAGATTTGTGAAACATGTGGTGGTCCACACCCGTATTATGAGTGTCCGGCCACCGGTGCCTTTCCTCACGAGAATGTGTATGCTGCAAATCAGGGTGGTAACGGTTACCAACCCCAAGGAGACCATAATCTCCTTAGCTACCGTTCGAATAATTACCTTGGACCACCACCGAGATTCAATAATCAAAGTCAAAATCAAGGTCAAAACCGTAATCAAGTTAACAATAATCAAAATCGTGCAAATAATGGTTTTCAAAACAATGGTTTTAATCAAAATCAAAACCGGGGTTTTCAAGGAAATCAAAATCAAGGGAATTTTTATGGGAATTTCAATGCTAATCAAGGAAATATGAATCAAAATCAAGGAAATTTTCATAATCAAGGTTTCAATAACAACAACCGAGGGCAAAATTTTAATCAAAATCAAAATGTTGTTCCAAATCCGCCACCCTCGGATGAGATTCTTCGACAATTAATGCTTCAAAATCAAAATTTGATGAGAACTCAAGAGTTGTTAACTAAGGAAATGAGTGAGATTAAGAAACGTTTAAATGATCAACCCTCGGGTTCGGGTACTACCTCTCTTCCCAGCAACACGATCGCAAACCCGAGGGGAGACGTTAAAGCGATCACAACACGTAGTGGTGTTTGTTATGATGGACCTACGGCTCCGACTACCTCTTCTTCTCTTCCTCCCAAGGTAGTCGCCCGTGAAACCGAGGTGACAACGGATACGGCACTTCCTACCAATAACGGAAGGACCGAAGACATCCAACCTCCGGTTGTCCAATCGTCAAAAGGAAAAGGGAAAGTTGATTTTGAACAAGAGGTTCCCGTTAAGATAAAACTTCCGTATCCGTCGCGACTTGATGAACAAAAGCACCATGATAAGAATACGCATCAGATGGAGAAATTCTATCAAATCTTCCAAGATATGAGTTTCGAAATTAGCTTTGCGGATGCTGCTCTCTTAATGCCGAAGTTTGCATCGATGGTGAAGAATTTGTTGAGTAACAAAGATAAATTGTTTGAGATGGCAAAAACAACCCCGTTGAATGAACAATGTTCCGCGGTTCTCCTCAAAAAGCTTCCAGAAAAGCTAGGAGATCCCGGAAAGTTCCTTATTCCGTGCAATTTTCCGGGGATGGTTCAATGTTTCGCCTTGGCCGATCTTGGCGCTAGCATTAACCTAATGCCTAAGTCCGTCTGGGAAAAATTATCTCTCCCCGCTCTTACTCCTACCCGCATGACTCTCGAGCTCGCAGATCGATCAATTACTCGACCAATTGGAATAGCCGAAGACGTCTACGTTAATGTGGGAAAATTCCATTTTCCGGCAGACTTTGTGATTGTCGAATTTGATGCCGATCCCCGAGTTCCTCTCATTCTCGGGAGAGGATTCTTAAGAACTGGACGAGCGTTGATTGATGTTTATGATGAAGAGATTACCTTGCGAGTTGATAATGAAAAAGTTACGTTTCAAATCAATCCTAACTCGAAACCTCAAACCGACAAATGCAATGTCGCTACGGTTGATCAAAAGTCCGATCCCGTAATTGCTCCTAAAAGAGTTGATTCAAACCTTTCAAGATTCACGGTCAAGAGTATGTCAGAAAAACGTGCTGAACTCAAGGCCATGAAAATTAATCCTGGATCGAGCAAATGGTTTGAGTGTTGTGCTACAAATACTAAGAGTATTCTTGATGATGATGAATCGGATTCGGAGACCACAACGGAAGAGGTGGAAATTGCTAGCTCTAAGAGCACACCTCTTGTCCCACCTCCGGAGACGGTTTATCGTGTAGAGATGGTTGATTCTGCTCTTTCCGACTCTTCCCATCCTTCTCCTCCGATTGAGGGAAGTGAAATCTTGATGGAAGAGCTCGAGGTGTTGTCTGTTAATCCTCCAATTTCACCAGAAATTGTTGAGACCAATAGTGATCCAGGGGAAGATGTCTTGAAATTCGATGAACCATTTTTTCCCCTGGAAGATGTTAAGGAAAAATCGCCTAAATCCGTTCCAGATGCTGATTCAAAATCAGAAGAGCACAATAGTGGCAGTACCACTTCTAGTATTGATTCTCTTCTTGAGGAGTTCGCCGATGAACTCGCTCACATCGATCCAATCCCACCGGGGGATGAGGACGATGAGTTTGATTTTGAATCTGACTTAAGAAAATTGGAATCTTTAATGAACCAGGATCCGTCTAAATATGATTCTTATCACGAGGAGTTCACCGATGAACTCGCTCACGATGATCCACTTCCATCATATGATGATGATCTCTTTGACGTTCATGCTGATTATAAAGAAGTTGAAGATCTTTTGTACCATGCTCCATCATCTGATTCTTACTCCGAGCTTAATGATGATGATGACCTCTTCGATTTTAGGGCCGATCAAACCGAATGGAGAAATCTTTTATATGGCAAACCTACTGAAAAAGGCCCTAAAATTGAAACCATAACCGAGGATGCTTCAATTGTCTCTCATGACTTAGCTCCTTATTCTTCCGAGGATGATTTCTTTATTGAGTCCTCCATCGAGTACCTTGCTGAGTTTTCTTGTGAGGACAAAGTATTTAAGCCAGGCTTACTCGATGATGGTGAAATTCATCTTTTGATGAAAGTGACTCTTGATACGAATTTAAAGTTTCCTGCCTCATCTAAGGAACTTTTAATTCTGGAGAAAAATGATTCCTCTCTGCTTCTTTCTATTAAAAAACTCCCATTCTGTCCGGAGTCATCTCTGCTTGAAACTGTACTATCGTTTCCAGCCGGAAACGAAGACAAAGTTTTTGACCCCGGCATCACCGCTTTCATCTTCTAAAGCCTAGAGTATCTCAATCGGAGTGGAACTTTCGTGTGCTTCAATGTTTATTCAAACATCTTGAACGAAAGTCCGATTGAGATTATCTCTTCCACTTGCTCCCCCAAGGACAACTAAATTCGGGGTCGAGTCAAGCTCATGTGACTCGGTTAACAAAAACAAGCGCTTCGTGGGAGGCACCCCATGCTTATCCATCTATCTTCTTTCTATTTTCTTAATAAAGAGGAGGGGATCCTCTCCCATATCTTGTGTCTCGTTGTTTTTCTGTGATGTGTCCAGGAATGCTGATGATGAAGACTCTCGTGCTCGTAGTTTCCTTCTCGCTCCTCGAGTTTCATCATCCGCTGCTTATCCAATATCCAAAATCTTATCGTTTTACATCTATCTTTTGGCATAATTAATAAACGGCCTTAGATTTTTGTAGGAGAACCCTTACCTTTAAAACATTGAGGACAATGTCTCGTTCTAGTCTGGGGGGGTAATCTTGCGATTTGATTTTTGCCCTGCATTTTTGCTATTGTCTCGTGCAATCCCGTTTTTCCTCCAAAAAAAAAAAAAAAAAAAAAAAAAAAAGAAGAGAAAATTTAAAAATTTTGTGCAAAAATATAATAAGTTTTGACATTTTTGTTGACTTTCCGCTGGGTAGAGTAGGAATAAAATTTTGACTTGACCGGGCGTGTTGAGCCCTAGCTTGTTCCCTTAACCAATGATGATCATAAAAGCTTGTGCTAGTCTTGTACACAAGGAGTTGCTCTTTTGCGTGTTCCCGTACTTGACTTTATACATGCATGGCTTTAAAAGCTTTCGCTAGTCTTTTACATAAGGAGCTAGAAAACGCGAATTCTTTTTAAGAATTTGCAAGTTTCTGTAACTGACTTTATATATGCGTGGCTGATTATCGGCTAAGTATTCGCGAATTTCATTATTTGAGATGTTTAAATGTGCGAAGAGCGAGAAATGATAGAATTTATTTAGAAGTTAGATGCCAAACGTGGAGTAGTTGGTTCTCTTTAGAGCTCGTCGTAGGTACTTGTGGCCTTTTGCTCCCGTAAAATTGTTTCACCCCATATATTGTATAAATAATTAAAGATATTTAGGTTTAGAACGAAATTTAGTTCTCCATCTTCTTAAAAGAATTTTTGCTCTAAAGATTGGGTACACATCAAGGACCCGTATTGAGTGAATAAGTTGTAAAGTACTCTTAGATTTCGGATTGAGATCGGACCTTGGATCCTTACTTCTAAAGGCGGTAAGGTCTTGGATTTAAACCGTGAAGGTTCGTTTTCTAAGGGTTACTATTGAATGTTTGATGATTTGGAAACACCCGGTAATCCCGTGGTATTAAGTTATTGAGTGAAGAAAAGTTTGAGTAAAAAAAAAAAAAAATGTATGTTGAGATGTATGGATTTTGTGCTTATTATGTTAGACAAGTTGATGGCACGTGAGGTGCATGTGAATGACCCTAGATCGGGCACATGAGGTGCACGTGATGTTTCTCCACAACTTATGTCTACATGTTTGTATGAGTTCTTCAGTCTTGGACGTATGTAATAACCTTGATGTGGACCTCATTTTTAAGGCAAACTTTCTTGCAAGAAGATGGAAAACTACTTAGCGTTTTAAACTTGGTATCTTTATCGGTCTAATAATTATGAAAATGAGAAGCTTATGGAGAAATTCATTCTTCTCACAAAAATAAAATAAGTAGAAACAAAAATAAGAAGATGGGAGCGAGAGGTTCTTACACAAGTAACTTCCATGAGTAGTGTTGGCATCTAATTTCTAAGTAGGTTGTGATCTCGTTCATAAGCTTAGTTTGGGAGCATGTGAAAAATCAAGGACGAAGAATTTTATCCTTATGGTCACTCCTCTATGAGTTGTGTTTCTACTCTATGACCCTAAAAATTATCAATAGATAATGATTGTCATCAAAAGCCGTCACTTGAAAAATGAGAAAAATACAAAAATAGAATAAAAGGAAAAATGGGGAGTTTTTAGAACTTAATATTTCTTGATCTCTTTTGAAAATTTTGCTACTTCTCAAAGTTAGTAAAAAGAGATTGGAAATTTTCAGTTTCAAAAACATGTTCTTATAACATTGCATGAGGACATTGCAATAGCTTAGTCTGGGGGAATTTTGGTATGTGCTTAAACACATACCATTTCTAGAC
This sequence comes from Artemisia tridentata subsp. tridentata, assembly GCA_021014915.2. Lineage (NCBI taxonomy): Eukaryota > Viridiplantae > Streptophyta > Magnoliopsida > Asterales > Asteraceae > Artemisia > Artemisia tridentata. The sequence goes on from CP139508.1 coordinate 443,675,973, forward strand.
CAAAACCGGACCAAAATAACCAAAAACCCGACCAAAATGCCAAAAGATATTGTGTTTTTGTGTTTTTGAATGTGCAGGGATGGATATCGTGAAAACCGACAAAAGACACAAGAAAATCAAGAAAACGAGCACGAGATACGGAAATGACTCAGAACCGGAACCGGGAACAAAGAAAATGGTCAAAAAGGCATCCGAGGTCCTCCGCTATCAAAGATTGTCAACTCCAACCCTTAGATTATCTTTTTAAAAAAATGGCAAGATCAGTCCTTGAAGAATTCAGAAATTACATTTATGGTCCCTAGTGTTTAAAATCCTTAAATCCTAATAAACACTCTACCCGGACTTAAACACAATTCACCTAACCCAACCCACACCTTAAACACAAGCCCAATCCACATTATAAAACCCATCCCACCTTTATCATACTATCCGGCCCATCCACAAAAACCTTAAACCCGAGCCCACCTCCCATCTAAATAAGCCATTCGGTCTAATATTCGGTCAAAGATAAAAAAAAAAAAGAAAGATAAAACAAACACTCACTTTACCTTATCTCTCTCACAAAAAATAAACCCGATCCCCTTTTTCCCCCACCCCCAATTCACCATGAACCCTAAAATTACCCAAGTACAAAATTACGGCAATTAAGGGCTTATTAGTCAAATCAAAGGGCTTCTAGAATGTCAGGAGGTGTCAGAAGCAAACAAGCACACACGGGGACACATGGCAGCAGGCTATTGGTTCGAACACCTCACATTTGTGATCGTACGGTTAGCAAAGGAGGATTGAAGAGAAAGATGATCTAAGGATGGATATGGAGCGAAGAAGCACGCGGATTGCCAACGTGGCATAGCCCAGAAGGTTCGGATTGAGTCTATAAATAGGAGAGGTTATTTCATTTTCGAGGTGTAATTTTTTTTAGCAAAGTTATGCTGTCAAAATAGTTTTAGAATTTTAGTTTTATAGTTCGAATTGTATTTTTCTGTTTATGTTTATTCGATTTGAGCATTGTAATTTTTAAGTTTTAATGAAAGTTTAACTTTGAGGTTATTTTGTGTCCGAATTCTCTTTTAGTTAATGTTGATTTCAGTTTTTAGATTATTTACTGTGTTTTAAATATCAGATCATTACAAAAGAACAAAAGAAAAAAAAAAATTTAGTTTAGTCAATCAAGCTTCAACAAGCTTGTTTTCTGTGTTTAGATGTTTCATTTAAGCTTACATAGCTTTTGTGAAACTTAGTATTGGCATTTCATTTCTTCTCAAAAGCACCACAAGTCAACTGTGGTCAAAGGTGAATTGTTCAATGGATATGGCAGTTTGGAGTGATAGTCTAGGGGAGGATTTGGAAGCCCTTAGCCTGTCTAAAGACAGGCTAGCATAGTGAGATCCCCTCTGTTTGAGCTGAGGGGAATTAGCTTTGTAAGTTTTTTTTACATTAATCTCAACATTGCATCAGTAGCTTAAAAGTAGTGTAGATGTGATTTTGTTAACTTTTATTTGATCATAGTTGCTTATATTTTCTTAATATTACTTGATCTCAGTAGTTTGCATTCACCAAATGCAGCTTAGTTTAGTTTTTACTTGGTGATTTGGTTAGAAATAGTTAAAGCTGCTTGTCAATTTAGTGTCTGATGTGGTCTGTTTTTTTTTAGAGGGCTGTTTTGATTGAATTAATTGGAAAATTAGTTTAAGTTTGTTAGATATTCATTAAAGTAGTTTAACAACAAGTAGATTGATAGATTTGAGAAGCTTAAATTCAAGTTAGTCAATCTTAGGTAGTGTTTTATTGGTCAAAAGTTTTTAAGTATGCTGCAATATATATTCTGAGTGACTGATTTCATGGATCCATCTGGCTGATCATCAGTGTTTGTTTTGGCTTGATATTGTGTTTCAGAGTAGTTAAGGTAGCTTAGTTTTTGTGTGATTTATTTCAAGTCTTAACATAAACAAGAGATTGCTTTAAAATTGCTTCTAAAATTGATTTCAAATCTGAGGTTCAGGGTACATGTTGCATGTCTTTGTTTGGCTATCTGTTCTTGATTCAAACTAGCCTAGGAATTGATTGATTGTGATAGGGCTTTTAGGTTTTTGTTGTTCTCTGCTTGCTCAGCTTTCCAAAACATTTTACGGTTTCAAAATTGGTTAAGTTTTGAGCGATTTACAAGCATTTGAAAATTGTTAGTTGAGGTGATTTTCTGTTTTAAGATAAGTGTTCTTGAGTTTTGGATAATATCACTTTTGGTCCCTGTATTTTCTGATTTAGTTTAAATCGTGGCTGAGTAATTTTTAAAGTAGTTTGTTCTTTGGCAGTTTTAGTCCCTTTCTTTTATTAAGTCTAAATTAGTTTCAGATTTTACAAAGTTAGTCCCTCACTTTGTTTTAAATCATTTTCAGTTTTATTAAAGTTTCAGAAAAATGCAAATTGGTCCTTGTCTTTTACAAAGTCAAAATAAGTTTCAGTTTTTACCACTTTAGTCCCTCGTCTTTTATAAAACTTTTATTTTCTTAATTTTCTTTTAAAAAAATCAGTTTTAATAAATTCTATTTTAGTCCCTTAGGTTTTTACTATTCTATTTTAAGTATAATGTCACTATTAGTTTTATAAATCTCGGGATTAGCCCGGGATTTGCATTTATTTGAATTTTCTTTGTGTGCATTTATTTTAATAGCGTAGATTGCTTTTAATTTTTCTTATTATAGTGTAATCAATTCTAAAAAATATAATCTTTCACGTCACTTAATCACTTCACATTTTCACGACTCCGATTCGACAAATTCGCCGTCAAACCTTCGTTGGGAGAACGACCCGGGGAAATTGTATTCGTTACAATTTCTTTGGATTCAAAAATAAAAAAATAAAAATAAAAACACATCACCTTCCTTAACTGTATATGAATAGCTCTTGAATTATCCACATCTTTGTGTGACACTGAGTACTACAATGTATCTCCTTTAAGTGATAGTTAACTAGGTCTTCGTCCATCCACCCCTTGACCTATGAAAACTAGATAACCCAAGACTTAATCACTATTCTATAAATGCTCAAACAAGGATCTCAAAGAATCATGCATCCAACCAACCCCGATATCTTCAAGATACTAAGTACACGCACCCGTGATATTCCACTTCAACTTCAAATAAGTAATAATGAATCATCCTTGTAGTCACAGTTGATAATTTAGCCATTGTCATTTGATTGCGATTCTTGATCAGGATCTTTTCAGCTATACGTGGTGATGTTGAAGGTGTAGTCCGATAATATTATTTGTGATTTTGGTGTGAAATCTTCCATAGAATGCAATTCTAATGATACAGGAAAAATTTGAGTATGAAAAATTTTTACGCCAAATTTCGTCGAAAAAATTCGAATTTTGACCTAAAAATTTGAATTTTGGTCCAAAATTTTCACTCTTATACCAAAATTTGAATTTCGCGTAAAAATTGAACGTTTAGTCCCTTGTAAAAATTAAATTTTACTCAACTTTTCCCGCCAATTTTTTTTTTTTGGAATTGCGATAACTTGTCCGATATATGATTGCGATAGAGATATTGGACACAATTGCGATAAGCTTCTCGGTAAAACAGAGTTTTCTAAATTGCGATAGAGCAATTTTGGCAATTGCGATAAAAACAATTAATTGCGATAAGAGCCCTGAATTGCGATAACCTTTGTCAATTTCGATAGAATTATCAAATTCCGATACTTATCGCAATCTTATACAAGATTGCGATATAATTGCTGAATTGCGATAAATGGCTGGATTCTCTGAATTTTGACAGATGGCAGACTCAACCACTTCTTGTCCTTTAGCTACTTACCCACTGCCATGCCCATGCTTCTTGTAAGAGCTGACAACTTTCACCAACCATTCAATAATTCTTTGAACAAGAATTATACGCAACATATAATCAAAAGATTATCCAAAAACAAATCTTGCTCAATCCTTTTTTAATTATTGTCGATCTAAATTCTTAGAACAACAAAAAAAACAACTTTTAAACGCAAGATTTCGAGTGAAGAACAATCGCAGATTCACAAACCAACTCGTTAAAACACAACCTTGAACCTTAATATTTGCGTACAATTCCAAGAAGAGCTCAAAATCTAACGTTTTTAAGAAACAAAAAACGCAGCTGTTGAGAACTTAAGAGCATAAATCGAACACAAAGAAGCTCGCAATTTCTATGGAAAACTACCCCAAAAACTCGGCTGATAACAAGAACCGAGAAAAAGCACACCAAAAATCACATTTTTACCTCGCACACACCACGATTCGCCCCCGGTTAGCTCTGATACCAATTGTAAAGACCAAGAAACGTCTTTAACACCTTTAGGTGGACGAGGTTGATGAAAATAGATGATATTCATGATAGGTTTTAGAGAGATAAAGTAGAGAGAAGGTGGAGTGATAAAACTTGGATATTATTGATATGTTGAATGTTTCACAGCCACACCCCTCAAGTGGAGACTTGAGGGGTATTTATATGAATTACATGACAACTATCCTAATATTACATAATAAGTCCTTGCGTTATATGCATTCTAGTTATCTACTCCAATACACGTAAATATCGCTCAGCTTCATTTCTAACAACATTCTTCTTCAATGAAGGTACTTACTTTGAGATACATGAATGATTTAGTGTGTTTAATAAATTTAAACAAACTGTTACATTCTCAATAAATATATTTCCTTAGCGTTGAATTTGTTGACTCTAAATTAAACCTTTCAAAATAAATGGTTAGTCATCAGGTGTACTTTTTGACATTGTAACATATAAGTTGTTGAAGTTATGAAAGCTAGTGACAAACGAAATCCGCAACAATATATATGGACATAAACATTCTCCGGAAATTAAACCGATAAGAGGCAACAAACAGTATCTATGAGAATTTTTGTTATTTCTTATTCTTATGCAGCAGGTAAGGTAGTCAACAGCTACTTTATCCTCTTGGTTGACACTAGATCAACTGCGTCCCAAATTGCCTACAAGTTGTTTTGAAAATGTTGGATATCAAGGTGGTTCATTTATAAAAGATCTTATAATGCAACGATACAATTGTTCCAGCAAGAAGCTACTGGCTCTCGACAGCTATGAAGATTTCAGAAATGCGTTGTTGAATGGTAGCGTAAATGCCATTTTTGATGAGCTTCCCTATATTGAGCTATTTCTTGCCAAGTATGGACCTGAATACATGAAATTTGGACAGATACACCAGGAACCTGGAATTTCCTTTGTGAGTTTCTCCTCTTCCCTCTTTCTCTCTTCTTTCTCTTTTAAGGAACTGTTTCTCTAAGATTTTTCCGATTATGTGACTATCCAAGGTGCCCGAGAATCTGTAGGTGTTAGGGTCATGATAATCTAAAGATTGCGATAATTCTTGAATCGTGTATAATCCAATTTCCGAATACCATATTTAAACCTTATTTAGTGCCTAGGGTTACACGAAATTCATATATGGGATACGACAAGCACACAATTCAATTCTAGGCACAAGAATGAGAGGCAAAACATGGAAAATATTGTATATGTTGTTATGATTGTTTATATTAAATGAAAGACCAAAATGATGTCTATATATAATAAACAAAGTGACTTTTGGAGAAAAGTCATACCCTTTCAATGGTCACACTTTTTGGTGAGAAGTAACCAACTTCCAAATAGATTTTAGCGACATTAATAGTGACAATTTTTCTATTACTATTGACAATAGTCACATCTATTTAATGGTTGCAACACCTTAGTGACGAATAATCTGTCACTACAACTTTGCCATTCATCATATCCGAAATCAGAATTAATTAATTTATAAAAGCATGCACTCCGCACCTCCTAACTTGCATTGTAACTTAACTTAAAATCACTTTGGTCTCGGGCATTCTTAATTACACAAAAATGCTTGTTGACACAAAAATCGATCACCAACATAATCAAATTGAGAAATAACGCTGCAGGTTTTTTCTGTTATTTAGAAAATCACAATTCCTTTTCAATACTGAGTACACACGGAGTAGTTTGTTAACCGAAATTATAATAGCCATGAAATGAAAAGAAAAAATAAATCTAAGTACTACTACTACTATATTTTACTAGAATTATATATGTACGTGCCTCTAATTTTCAATCTTACTACATTATTACTTACATTCTACGTATTTAGTGTGTTAGTAATGTCATTCTTAATCTTCAACACACATACAATAATTAACTCACTACCTTCATGTGCATACTATGCCAGGCATTCGCTCGTGGATCTCCTTTATTACAGAACTTTTCTAGAGCAGTCATATATATCACAGAAAGTGATGTTATGATGGACATGAAGAGAAAGTACCTTGGGTTTTCTCCTCCGATCCCGATAAATCACAGCCCAATCGAACCCTTCCACAAAGTCTTGATGTTCAGAGTTTTCTTGGATCCTTCATATTCATGGGAATTGTGACTATAGCCGCTATTATCTCATCAGAAATTTTCCTTTTGCATGGTAAAAGTAAAGTTGGAATTGAAAACGAAGAGCTTAAAGAACAAGATACAACATCGGAAGAAGTTGAGATTAAGATCCCCAATTGATTAGATATACATTTGAGTAGGTAATATAGGTAGACGAACTAGCATTTACCAGTGCTTACATGCTTGTTATATTGTTCTGTGTATTGATTAGAAGGGTTGCTAATAAATCGTAAATGTCATATCAGTATTTTGTAGTGATATATATTGTTGTTTACGCCTAACATACGAGGAGAGAACAGTGGGGGATTTTGCAGTGATATTGCTCTTGTTTTGGGCTAATCTTATAACCATATAATACGCACTTTTTAGTGCTTAGCTGGTTGGTGATTTTATATGAAATTTATTGCTGTACAAAAAACAAAAAATGAGTCTATTGTCCCCAGAACTCCAGAAAGTAAATCCACTCAAAACTGGTAGCTTTTGGTATTTTCTGGGGAGCAATTTTTTTTTGGAATGGCATTTTATTAATAGAGAAATTTTTCTTGGGAGCAATTACACTCAAATCTTTTATATAATAAAGAAAAACCCCAATCAAAATAATTACCTAGAAAAATAATTGTAAATCCAAAATATGATAATGTCAAGTATGATTAATTATGTCTCATTTACCATCAAAATGAATGAAACCTACTAAATTTAGCTATCTTTGAGTACCTGAATTTGTCAAATTTGAACTTTCACTCACATATTTGTTAGTTTTGTGGACAAATTTAATACGTGTATGTCCGGATTCGAACTCGAGACCATGAGATTGTACACTTTACGTATGAGAGTTAATGTTTAAATAATTAATGTAAAATGTTATGTTTAATTATTAAATACACAATAACAACTAACGAGCGTTAAGTAATTAATGAAAATTGACTAACGGTCGTTAAGTATTAAAGAGAAAGACTAGAGATGAAAATAGAGGTCAAGAAGGTTCTAGAGACCCTTATGGGTATAGGGCCGATTGGTTATGGTATTAGGGTGACCCAATCATAACCTATCTTGGACACTAAGTTTCTTTACTATAAATACAAGGCTAAGGGTTCACTCTTGGGTAATCTTGTATCACATAGCAAACCCTAAACTTATCCTTCTCTCCCTCTTGTGTTCATTCGGCCGAAACTCACAACCCTTAGGGGTGTTCGGTTTTGAAAGCAACACACAAAAGTGTATTGGTTTTGTTATTGTGTTTAATCGAACGAGCATTCACATCAAATCGATATTAGTACGTGTGTACAAGAACGTGGTGCAAACACATTATTGTTTGCTTATTGGTTTGAATCGAAAAAGGGTAAGGGTCGATTCTTTAAACCACATAAACCCTAATTAGGGTTTTAATCTTGCTTTGATTCGTGCTAGCTTGGAGTTGCTAAAAGGTACACATACATTTATTATTCGGTCAGTTAATTACTAATATATATTTAAGTCTTCCGTTGCGTGCTTTGATGTTTATGTGTTTATATTTATGTTATGTCATGTTATATAATTCCAACAGTTGCATCACGAGCAGTTATGTTGTGTAATTAACTACCGAAACTTGTAAAAAACGAATATTGTATTGTGTTTGCATGTTTGTCTAATTCTAGGGTTTATAAAAATCCGAAAACCCTAATTTTTTTTAGGGGCCGATTGCCCTAATTATAAAAAAAAAATTGGTTTTGTTTTGTAATTGGATTAGAAACCCTAGGATTGCATGCAAAGTTTATGTGTTAATTAATGAATATGTGTTATGTCATTAATTGTATGCGATCTTGCGACTTCTCAATAATTGTTATGTGATATACATGAAGAAAAAATACATGTTTCGTCATGGATTATTGTTTATATGCTTAAATTGTTAAGTGACTTCACATGCGTTTATTGATAAATCTTGAATTGGGGAAGACCTCAATTAAATTAATGAATCAATTATGTGCAATATGGTATATATTTAGCTATGGCTTACGCAATCGATTCGTCGATGCATGTGGCTCACTTGCTTTACAAGTGAAAGCCTTAGTTAAATATATGCATTATTAAAACCTAGAATTGATTATTAATAGGCTTTATCAAATAAGTTTGCATGTGGCCATTTGTTTACACATATTAATTGTTAAGTTATGTGCGCATTGTTTATATGTTTATTTTTTATTTTTACTTGTTTGTTTATTTTTTGTGTGACAAGTTGTAAGCAAATGGTAATTTTTGAATAGAAAAATAAATCGGACTAAACAATGGTGAAATTGTATTTGTTTTTAAGAATTAAATCTTAAACTTTTAATTGATTGATGGTGTTTATACCATCTAGTTAGAAAGGCTCATCCAAATTGATAAACTGTGTGAGAGGTATAAGGAGGGTACGCATAAAATTGTGACCCAAAAGAAACGGGTTTTTAATTGGCTTTAAGCTAACCTTTGTTTCTCCGCTTCTTTGTGCGTCAAATTGGAGTTACCTACGACTATTTTTTATGTACAAAATCATCTTAAGGGTGAATTAACCTTAATTCCACGCGCCACTTTGTGGTAATTGATGAAGCAAAAAGTGTACCGCTTTTAAGGGGTCATTTAAGCCCTAAATCGTATTTATTTGATCAAATATCGCCCTAAATCGTTCCTTTTGTCATTTTAGGTACTTTTGAGGAGAAATCTGGAAAAAGAGGCATTTTGGACATTTTTGGTGCATAAAAGTGAAGAAAACGACAAAGTCTCAAAAATCGGCTGAAAGTTACCTTTGACGGCGTCAGGATTTACTCCAGACGGCGTCATGGCTTGGCAAGAAAAGGTGGATGTGAAATTTACTCATGATAAGCCAGTGAAAATTGCATGTGAATTCTGACGGCGTCACGCTTTAACCTGATCAAGGGCGTCACGGCTTAATTCAAAGAGGGACGGCGTCACGTTCAAGGTCTGACGGCGTCAAGCCTTGATAAGCCAGAACGGATTTTGGAGAGCTAAAGAGGGACGGCGTCAAGAAGGCCATCACGTGTTATCTAGTCACAACTTGCGCGCGTGGTAGCTGTTACTGTTTTGGCCATAAAATCCTCATACGAACTCGGATTTAGGTGATTCAAAAGGCCACGCGATCGGGACGAAAAGATCTACAATTTGGTGAAAAATTGGATGTGACGGCGTCACGTGTAAGTCTGACGCCGTCAGAACCCCTCGGACAGCAAACTGCCTATAAATACAACATCACAACTTCATTATTTGTAAGCCCCAAACCCTATGTCCGATTCTAGGGTTAGGGTAGGTGTTTTTCCAGCAACTTAGAGGGTCCTAATCATGCCATAAACATCTTGTAATGGTTTGTTTATCGATTCAATCTTATGTTATGTCTTCAATTATGATTATTGTTGATTGCTCTTCATTAATTATGCTTGGCTAAATCACCTTATGTCTACTTATGATTGTGTGAAACTTGTGTATAACTAATTAGATCTTATTGATTTCTTGTTGATGTGTGTGTCCATCTCCATCAATTAGGGCGTGACAACTTCAATAGATCTAGTTGGTTTAGTTTATAATTCTTGTTTCCTATTGTCTCTTGTTTGATTGGGTGATATCGATGTTAGGCTTAAGAAAACTGGCTAACCTCCTATACGGTAACTTGCTTGAACGTCTTAAGAAACATGAACCAATGCGTACTAGGTTTATTTGGTTGTATTTAATGCATGAGCGAATTCTAGTGATCCCATGTTAGGAGCTTCTTAGCCGGCTCGACATAGGAGTGAAGTAGGAGCTTATAGAGTTGGGGAAGTAAGTACGCCACCCCACGATTGGTATTAAGGAATACAACCCGTCAATTAAAACAAGGTGTGACAATTCAATAGGTAGAATTGGATAGCTAGCAAGGAGTAACATATCATAGGTAGACATGCTTCATTTTCCTTGTAGAACCCTAGTTTACTTTTCTTGCATATTAGTTTAATTAGTAGCTTTTGGGTTAGTTGATTAGCAACTAATTCCGCCCCTTCTTCCAAAACCAGAGATTTTTACTTGCTTTCCATAAAATATAAAAATACAAAAAGAATCATCCCTCACCTTTAGACCTAGTTAGATTAATTTCAATCCTAACGAACACTATTCTTTGAGTTGAACGATCAATCCCCGGTACTTGCCACTTCACTATACTACAACGGTCAGGTACACTGCCTGGTGGGGATTGCAAACTTCTCAAGATCCCTTGAGAGGTAAAACCTGTTGTAAGGTCGCAAAACCACGCATCAAGTTTTTGGCGCCGCAGCCCGGGGAGTAGTTATTGCTTAGGTTGAAATTTTATTTTTATTAGGTCTACTCACAAGATTCCTATCAAGTGAGATTTTTTCTTTTTATTTTGTAGCTTTCTCGTAGTCTATCTTTTCTTTGTGATTTTGTTTGTAATTTGCTTCAAATGGACTTTTCACTTAGATTTCTAAGATTGCAAGATATGGTTGAGTGGCTAGAACACCAAGAAGTTCAAAATACCTCATTTAGAGACACTTATGAATCATATGAGCCTTCACCTAGGATAGATTCTTATGAACAACCTCCATGTTTAGGATCTTGTTTTAGTAAGGCTAATAGGAAAAGCGACCTAGTTTGCCAAGGAATTGTGGATAGAGCCGTATCAATAAATCATAAGTTGGATGAAGCACTAGGTTTGTTATTATCACTACCTAAGAAAACAATTGACGAGGATATAGGTGATCTTGACACGTGGAATAATGAGGTAAACACCATAAGCCCACAAAATACTCAACCATCATTTGAGGCACCCGCACCGCCCGTGACTTACCCGGAAGAAGTAGAAGAGACTTTAGGAATCCCGATGGAGGTAGAACCCTTGGACCAAGCACAACTAGAGGATATAGGTTTGCACACTTTTAGTGATGACCTTACTCATAGTTCTAGGGAATTTCCTAGTGTTGATGAATTGGAACCTCAACCTTTACACAACTTTTCATCCTTAGATTTACATCTAGGAGAAAAAAGAGGAACCGACCCACCCATCAACCAATATTATCCGGGTAGTTTTAGGATGAAGGAAGCCATTCACTCACCCCCTTCACCTCACATGGCATATTCACACCCTAAGGGTGTGTATCGCTACTTTCACCCGCACTTAATCCTAAGTGTAGGGAAAACCTCCCCTATTTTTGTTAAATAAGGGTAGAGTCAGGCTCGTGACTCGAACAAAAACAAGCGCTTCTTGGGAGGCAACCCAAGCTTTATTTGCTTTGTGTGTTTATTTATTTGTTTGTTTGATTTTATTTGCTTCCGTATGTATGTTTAATTTTTATTATTATTGATTCATGTTCAAAACTAAAATTGTAAAAATGCTTTATTTTGTTTTTAACTTCGTCTTAACTACATTTAAAGGTATTTTGCAAAAGATAAGTGTAAGGGAAAGTCAAATCGGTTTATTAGAACAAATGAACATGAATCATAATAATATTAAATTAACATACATATTAGTATTTGTTTGAGTCAAATGCTTGTATCGAGTCATAATGATATTTTGCAGGATTTCCAGGAAATGAGGTATAGGTTTTTCCAGAAATTTTTCAGAAACTTAACATGAGAATTCTGTCAGATCATTTCTGACGGCGTCAGGAATTACAACCTGACGGCGTCAGGTTTTAATTTTCTGAAATTTTTGAAAGTTTTGTTTTCATAAAAAGTTTTTATTAAATCTCTAACTTATAAACTCCAGGAACCTGCAAAACATTCATTCCGCAAGCATTATATCTTTTATTGTTTTATTTCTAAGTCTGGAATTACACCTAGTTGTGAGTTGTCTTTGTTCGGTTTGATGCTTTGGTTTTTCGTGTTTGTTTTCTCAGGTTTAACAGGTTATTTCGGACAAGGAAATGTTTTGAATCAAGCTTATGGCGATGCATTAGTCATGGAGCTTCAACATTACTTTGGAAGAAGATTTAACCGTGTTACTTCATTATCCACCGAGCGAATCAGGGGAGTATTTGATTTCATTCTTTTACTTTATGCTTTTACATCTTGTTATTTGAACATTGGGGACAATGTTCATCTTAAGTGTAAGGGGAGGGTAAAAGTACGATTTTAGAGAATACAATTGCGCTTGATTTTTGTTTGTTTAATAGTAGATGTGTAATAAAACTGAGAGAAATACTTGTTAAGGTAATTTTAGTGCCAAATTTAAAATTTTTTACAACACATAGGAGTGAAACTTTGATCTTAATGAGCATCTCACGGATAGGAGTTATATGACTAGCACAAAAAACCGTACCACTAAAAAATTTTCCACCCCCAAATATGTGAGGTTCGCCCCTAGAATTGGTAGGAAAAGCATTTATGCTATGATGTGTGTACCGGTAGCACTTAGATTCTAGAACTTGCGTTAGGACCATTCCGAGGCCACAAGTGAGACTACATTCGTGTAGTTAGATTTACTACATGATAAGAGGCATTAGGATTAACCCATTGTTTTACACCTGTGTTTTTGTTATAATTACATTGGCAACATTGGTCAAGTAATTCTCCCACACCCTTTGCGTTGTACTCATTTTTAGTACACGATACCCCTAGTACACCCCTCAGAGCCTATCTTTTCGTTTCAACCTTTAAGCATTTTACTTAAAGGAAGAATTTGTTACACCCCACTAAAATGTACACCCAAATCGCCTTAGCCTACCTTGTATGCACTCATTTTTAGTGCATTATTGTTACAACATTTGTTTAAACCCAAGTTAATTATCTAGTTGATTACATGGTTGCTAAGTCGAGTCATATCCTTGTACATATTGTTTTGGGACGATTGGGACTCATGGGTAAAGTACTAGTGTAATGGAGTAATGGGGAAGAACATCATTTATTACCCCCATATGTGCTAAATATTTTAAAAGTACTCCAAGTTTTTCAATTATCTTAATTCGAGTCATTAGAATAGTTATTTGTAAAGTTATGTAAAAGTTTAAGTGTAAGGGGGATGCAACGCCCCTATGATGTATTATTTTGGATGGTAGGGCAAAAGTGTATGCAAAAAAAAAAAAAAAAAAAAAAAAAAAAAAAAAATCGAAAAAATCAAGAAAAATACAAAAAAAAAAAAAAAAAATGAGAAAAAGAAAAGTAGAAAAAACATACGGACTACCATCCCGTTTTATTTTATGTTTATTTTATGTTTTTGTTATTTTCTTTCATTAGCTTAAGATTGAGTCGAGTCTTGGCTTAGCAACATTGTATAGTACATGTAATCGATCAAGATCTTTAACTCGCCACCAGTAAAATATCCTTTATCCAACAAAACCGTGTTTTCCTTTTCCCTACACCTAACGTTATAACCCATTTAAAAGCCCTCTTTGATAGTTTATCTTAGGTGCTTACGCCTAGTGGAGGAGGTTTTCGATCCTTTCCCAAGCCTATGGTAATCTATTTGCTATGACAGGTAGTGAGAGATATTATCCGTTTCCATTTATGAGATTTATTTTGATGACACTTGAGAGATGTGAGTATCTAAACACTACTTGTGAGGTGCTAGTTTATAATCTCCGTGCTTATTATGATTAAAGAGGAACGATTATTTGTTGTAATTACTTTTATGTTAGTATTAAATGACCCCTAACTTGTATTTTGATTAGAATAAAAGCGCATTTGCTTGAGGACAAGCAAATCTCAAGTGTAAGGGTATTTGATGAAGCAAAAAGTGTACCGCTTTTAAGGGGTCATTTAAGCCCTAAATCGTATTTATTTGATCAAATATCGCCCTAAATCGTTCCTTTTGTCATTTTAGGTACTTTTGAGGAGAAATCTGGAAAAAGAGGCATTTTGGACGTTTTTGGTGCATAAAAGTGAAGAAAACGACAAAGTCTCAAAAATCGGCTGAAAGTTACCTTTGACGGCGTCAGGATTTACTCCAGACGGCGTCATGGCTTGGCAAGAAAAGGTGGATGTGAAATTTACTCATGATAAGCCAGTGAAAATTGCATGTGAATTCTGACGGCGTCACGCTTTAACCTGATCAAGGGCGTCACGGCTTAATTCAAAGAGGGACGGCGTCACGTTCAAGGTCTGACGGCGTCAAGCCTTGATAAGCCAGAACAGATTTTGGAGAGCTAAAGAGGGACGGCGTCAAGAAGGCCATCACGTGTTATCTAGTCACAACTTGCGCGCGTGGTAGCTGTTACTGTTTTGGCCATAAAATCCTCATACGAACTCGGATTTAGGTGATTCAAAAGGCCACGCGATCGGGACGAAAAGATCTACAATTTGGTGAAAAATTGGATGTGACGGCGTCACGTGTAAGTCTGACGCCGTCAGAACCCCTCGGACAGCAAACTGCCTATAAATACAACATCACAACTTCATTATTTGTAAGCCCCAAACCCTAAGTCCGATTCTAGGGTTAGGGTAGGTGTTTTTCCAGCAACTTAGAGGGTCCTAATCATGCCATAAACATCTTGTAATGGTTTGTTTATCGATTCAATCTTATGTTATGTCTTCAATTATGATTATTGTTGATTGCTCTTCATTAATTATGCTTGGCTAAATCACCTTATGTCTACTTATGATTGTGTGAAACTTGTGTATAACTAATTAGATCTTATTGATTTCTTGTTGATGTGTGTATCCATCTCCATCAATTAGGGCGTGACAACTTCAATAGATCTAGTTGGTTTAGTTTATAATTCTTGTTTCCTATTGTCTCTTGTTTGATTGGGTGATATCGATGTTAGGCTTAAGAAAACTGGCTAACCTCCTATACGGTAACTTGCTTGAACGTCTTAAGAAACATGAACCAATGCGTACTAGGTTTATTTGGTTGTATTTAATGCATGAGCGAATTCTAGTGATCCCATGTTAGGAGCTTCTTAGCCGGCTCGACATAGGAGTGAAGTAGGAGCTTATAGAGTTGGGGAAGTAAGTACGCCACCCCACGATTGGTATTAAGGAATACAACCCGTCAATTAAAACAAGGTGTCACAATTCAATAGGTAGAATTGGATAGCTAGCAAGGAGTAACATATCATAGGTAGACATGCTTCATTTCCCTTGTAGAACCCTAGTTTACTTTTCTTGCATATTAGTTTAATTAGTAGCTTTTGGGTTAGTTGATTAGCAACTAATTCCGCCCCTTCTTCCAAAACCAGAGATTTTTACTTGCTTTCCATAAAATATAAAAATACAAAAAGAATCATCCCTCACCTTTAGACCTAGTTAGATTAATTTCAATCCTAACGAACACTATTCTTTGAGTTGAACGATCAATCCCCGGTACTTGCCACTTCACTATACTACAACGGTCAGGTACACTGCCTGGTGGGGATTGCAAACTTCTCAAGATCCCTTGAGAGGTAAAACCTGTTGTAAGGTCGCAAAACCACGCATCAGTAATTATCCGAATAACTTGGGTCTTTTAACTCATGCAGTAGTACGATATAGTGGGTGATAATTGAAGGTAATTCTTTCATTGGTTTATTCAATACCTCGATTAAAACTTTGTTGATTTAATCTTAGTGAAATTGGTTAATAAGAAACGTTTTATTAAAACCTATGATACGAAGTTGTGTGCATGCTTCTTCGTACATATTATTGATTAAACACATCAAATTAGTACCCTTAAAATTTAAGTTTATGCCATCTAATTACAAGAAACACTTGAAGTTTCAATTTAGCCTAAGTGAGACCTTAGCTAGATTGCAATGAAAAGGTGAATTTCCATGTTACGTGAGACCGTATCTGAAAAATTTGCAGTTTCTAAATTAGAAAACTTAATTGAGTTAGTTAATGAGATCTATAACTCAAGGCATAAGATGGGATGAAACATGCTTACATTACAAATAGATTTTTGGCAAATGTAAATTCCATAATGATCTAGGAATTGGAAAATGTTTGCCAATTATTGTTCGACAATTACCTTGTTGAATACTTTCATTACTAGCAGATCAACTGATGTAATGGAACTATGTCAATTTGGGTCCTAGTTTTCAAGAAAATTCTATGGTTATATGAATATTTCCAAGGGTATTTTATTTTCCTAAAAAGTTATATTATCGAAAATACTAATATTTGAACTTTTTTCTGTAGAAATGGCTCAAACCGATAACACTACTCTAAGTTCTGCGTTCAGATATTTCTTTGAACAAGAAAAATTGATTGGCCCCAACTTCAATGATTGGTATAGGTCGCTCAGGATTGTCCTGCGAGTGGCTAAACGACTAGATTATTTGAATCAGCCTTGTCCTGCTGAACCTGCTGCTGCTGCATCTGCAGAAGAAAAAGCAGCATGGAAAGTTGAGTATGAGAAACATAATGATGTTGCTTTCATGATGCTTGAAATGATGTCACCTGCTCTACGAAAGCAGTTAGAGCATTTTTTCCCTTATGACATGCTCAACGAACTCAGACGTATGTTTGAGAAACCTGCAGCTGTAGAATTGTATGATATGATTGATGCTCTACACAGTTGTAAGCAGGAAGATGGTAAACTCGTGAGTTCTCATGTGTTGGAAATGAAAAGTTACATGGACCAACTTGAGCAACTCGGCTATTCTTACTCACCCGAAGTATGTGTTGGCTTAATCCATAGATCCATTAACAAGAAATTTAGTGGTTTTGTGCGCAACTTTAACATGCATTGCGTGAAGAAGACAATTCGTGAATTACACGCAATGTTAATTGACTATGGAAAGGGATTACCTAAAAAGGCTCATGCACCTCAAGTACTTGCTATTCAAGGTGGTAGGATTCAGAAGCCAAAACCGCAAGCGAACAAGAAAGGTAAAGGAAAGGCTGATAAGGGAAAGCAAGTTATGGCTTATCAACCTAATCCTAAAAAGAACAACCCTCCAAAAAAGAAAGAGAATCCCAAGAAGGATCAGGCTTGCCACTACTGCCATGAGGTAGGACATTGGAAGAGGAACTGTCCTCTCTACCTTGAGGAGTTGCGAGTGAAGAAGATGAAGTTTGCTGGGAATGCCAACACTTCAGGTAACTTATTTATGATTGAATTATTTGCATTTTCTCATAAAATAAATTCCTGGGGATATGATACTGGATGTGGTATTTATATTTGTAGTACACTACAGGGGTTTAGAGAAGAAATAAAATTGGCCTATGGGGAGCAATACCTGCACGTGGGAAATGGAGCATATGCAGCTGTTGAGGCCGTAAGATCGTTTAATTTAGTTTTGCCTTCAGGCTTAGTACTGTTATTAAACAATTGTCATTAAGTACCTTTTATAATTAGAGGTGTTGTTTCAGTTTCTTTATTGTTGGATCTTGGTTTTATTCACTCATTTACTAGTAATGGAATTTCAGTTTCTTTAAATGGTGTTTTTTATTTTAATGCTATTGTTGTGAATGGTGTGTTTGAGATTGACATTAATGATAATGTATCCAATAGAAATAATTCGATGTTTAGCATCAATAATAAGATAATCAAGAAGGACTTGGATTCTACTTATCTTTGGCATTGTCGACTTGCTCACATAGGCAAGAAACGCATGGAAATGCTGTAACACAATGGGTTTTTAAAACATATCAATGATGAATCATTTGATAAATGCGAATCTTGTATATTTGGGAAGATGACAAAGAAACCTTTTGCAAATCGTATAGAAAGGGCTTTAGATCTACTTGTTTTGATACATACTAATGTATGTGGACCACTTAGACATGTGTCAAGGAGAGGTGCTAGCTACTTCTTAACCTTTACAGATGATTTCATCCGTCATGGTTATGTTTACATGCTTAAACATAAACATGAGGTGTTTGAAACATTTAAGGTTTTTAAGAATGAAGTAGAATTGAAACTAGGAAAGAAGATTAAAGCTCTTCGATCCGATAGAGGTGGTGAATACATAAGCCAAGAGTTTAAAGATTATCTAGCTGAGTGTTGAATTGTTTAGCATTTGACATCTCCTTATACACACCACAACAAAATGATGTATCTGAGAGAAGAAATCATACATTGATAGATATGGTATGATCAATGTTTAATCTTACAACTCTTCCTTTATCCTTTTGGGATTATGCTTTAGAATCTGTTTTTCGCATTCTAAATATGGTTCCGACCAAGAAGGTTGATAAGACACCATATGAGATATGGCATGGTAAAGCTACTAACTTGTCTTATATAAAGGTCTGAGGTTGTGAGGCATTTGTTAAACGTGACTCACCAGATAAACTCCAACAGAGATCTGTTAAGTGTATCTTTGTAGGATACCCAAAGGAAACGATGGGTTACTACTTTTACTACCTACCTGAAAACAAAGTAATTGTTGCTAGGTATGGAGACTTCCTTGAAAGGGATCTCATATCTCAAGAATTCAGTGGGAGAATTTATGATCTAGAGGATGATCATGAAGATACATCACCTTCTGAAAACACTAGCCAACTTCCTGTGGAACCTCAAAGTCTGGGTCCTCCACCTGAAGTTATTCCCATTCGTAGGTCTGAAAGGACTATATGTGCTCCTGAACGTCTATGTCTTAATGTAGAAGTCGAGGAAAATATGTTAGGGGATCTTGGAGAACCTGCTAACTATAAGGCTGCCATGAATGATCCTAAAAAGGACAAATGGATAGTTGCAATGAATGGGGAAATGCAATCCATGAAAGATAATGATGTCTGGATTGAAGTAGACCTTCCTCCCAATGCTAAAGTCGTTGGAAGTAAGTGGCTCTTCAAGAAGAAAACTGACATGGATGGCAATGTACACACCTATAAGGCTCGTCTGGTAGCTAAAGGCTTTACTAAAACCTATGGGGTTGACTACGAGGAGACCTTATTAGAGATATTAGGATTCTCATAGCTATAGCAGCGTACTATGATTACGAGATTTGGCAAATGGATGTCAAAACCACCTTCTTAAATGGTCGCCTAGATGAAGACATCTATATGACACAGCCTGCGGGGTTTGTGAATCCACAATTTCCAAACCGTGTATGCAAACTTCAAAGATCCATTTATGGATTGAAGCAAGCATCAAGGCAATGGAATAAGAGATTTGATGAAGAAATAAAAAAGTTTGGATTTACTCATAATCTTGATGAGCCATGTGTATATCACAAAGCTAGTGGGAGTGATGTTACTTTCCTTGTCCTATATGTTGATGACATATTAATTATGGGAAAAGACGTCCGAAGATTACAAGAGGTTAAGGCCTATTTTGGAAAGTGTTTTTCTATAAAGGGTTTACGGGAAGTAGCATATATTCTAGGAATCAAGATCTACAAAGATAGATCACAGCGGTTAATTGGATTAAGCCAAAGTGCTTACATTGATAAAATATTGAAGAGATTCAATATGCAAAATTCCAAGAAGGGATATTTGCCAATGCAAGCGGATCATGGCTTAAGTAGCAAAGCATGTGTTTCAACACCTGCAGAGGTGGCACGCATGAAGAGAGTCCCTTATGCTTCGGCTGTGGGATCTATTATGTATGCGGTGAGATGCACAAGATCTGATGTGGCGTTTGCTCAAAATATCACCAGTCGATATCAATAGAATCCAGGTGAACTCCACTGGACTGCTGTTAAACATATTCTCAAGTACTTAAGGGCTACAAGAGATATGTTTTTAGTGTATGGGGAAATCCAGAAGCAGAACTTGATGTTACAGGTTATTGCGATGCGTCCTGGCTATGTGATAAAGATGATACGAAGTCTCACACGGGTTATGTATTTGTCATTAATGGAGGAGCTGTGGATTGGAAGAACAAGAAGCATAGTACGATTGCGATGTCTGCTACAGGAAGTGAGTACATAGCTGCTTCAGAAGCTTCAATGGAAGCTGTTTGGATTAGGAAGTTCATTACAGGGCTTAGAGTTATGCCCTCAATTGAAAATCCTATTAAAATGTATTGCGAAAATTCTGCTGCAATAACATTCGCCAATGAACTTGGAGTCATGAAAGGTGCCAGACACTTTCCTAGACGATATCACTATGTTCGAGAACAAATCAAGATAGGTGAAATTGAGCTACTCAAAGTTCACACACATAACAATCTAGCTGATCCCTTAACGAAGGCTTTACCTGGTGAAAAGCTTACTCAACATGCTGATTGCATCGGACTTCGTTTAGCTAGTAGTTTCATGCATGACTGTGATTAGTATTTGTATACAGGATATTGTAAACAATTAATTATTTAATGAAATAAAATATTTGTTATGTTTATTTTCCATTTTTAATATTGTATCCTATATTTGCATGTTTAATCCGTGAATAATTTAGTTATTCTAAATAGTCCATTGTCAATTAATGATATGGGAATATCATTGAATTAAGACAAATGAGAGTTTTGGTAGAATATACTTGAAAGTATATTAATGCGTTGACATACCAAATTCACATGTTATTCAATGAATTGAATATAGGACTTATCCCAACCACATGATTGTACTTTATGGATCATGGCATCAAGTAAATCATGAATAGTTATCCTCAGACTTTAGCTACCAGAGAATTGTCATTGATGTAGTGCATTTCTGTAAAGCAATTTACCGCTATACGTAATTGGTAGCTATAAGGATTGTTTTCAGAAGTGTTGCAAAATTCATGAGTTTTGCTTGTAGTCAAGAAAGAATTTGTTCATTCGAATTTGTTTTGAATTTTAATATTGCTGGGCCCCTCGTAGGGTTGACAAGATGTTTGTGTGGCCATGCCCAAGATCTATTTGGAATACGTTCAGAAGATTTGGTAATCTTGCTCAATCATATACAACGAGAAACATAATAGTTAAATAAAGGAATGACTAAGATCCATATCTTTATTTAACATGGTATTAGAAACAAAAGGATAAATATGATGATGATTCATCAAAAGGTTTTTTCCAGGAAACCATATTCGAGTTGTACATGGGGCATTGGCGTGTTGCTATACGCTAACTAATGTCATTACACTATTAAGATCTATCCAAGTGAGAACTGTTAGTTTTGTGGACAAATTTAATATGTGTATGTCCGGATTCGAACTCGAGACCATGGGATTGCATACTTTACATATGAGAGTTGATGTGTTAGCTTTACTAAAAAGTGATGGTAATCTACGTATTTATAACTCTGAAATGTGGTGTAGAACATGTAATAGAATTGTCAAAGGGCTCGTGGACTTGGTGTAAAACCCAAAATTTACCACAATCTGAAATGACCAAAATACCCTCTAATTTTGAATTTTAAGAACTTATAAAATACGCTATAAATTAAAATTTGAGTTATATAACGTGTTATGACTCGAGACTATACGATAAGAACATATAACCTAAAGTAAAATACGAAATGATACATGAACCTTATGATAAAAATATGGCACGTATAACATGTTATATGGACCATTTAGTGACTATAAAATTGTGAAAACTCTTTAATTCATATATGGAAACACTAAATTAACAATTGTCGCATAATCACATGCATTGATCACCTTCAATAACCGACCCATTTCCTTAACTTTGTAAATGCCACACAAATTGAGAGTAAAATAAGATAAACCAAAAATATTGTGAATATGTTTAGAAAAGATTGGTTCATCACTCCTCCTTAAGACTCGGTCCTTTATTCTTCATCTCACCCATTAAATATACCAACTGATTCCATATTTCAAGCTCACACAAAAAACCCTAAACACAATTACACCACAAAATTGTCGGCTGCTATTTTTTTCTTCCTCCTTTCCTGTTCGATTCACAAAGGCAGCAAAACAAAAGAACTCTTTGGTGGCTGCTACTTGGAGGTCTAGTCGAAGGGTGCTACGGGTTCAAGGGGTGCTAGTGTGGTTTTTGTATTGAACTCGACAGGTCTGATCGTGGATGTGTTCCTTTCGAAGAAGGGTATCGTGTGCTAAAGAAGTTGAGTCGCAATCTTCTTCCTGTTTCGTTGTGTTCAGTCTCATAGGTATTCGACCTCCTTTATTTTCATACATGAACTTTCGACTAACACCTATATGTACACGTACAATCTATAGAAACTGAATATGAACATGTTAAATAGAACCTAATCTTACTTCGTTAAAATAAGCACGAAATATTCTGATATGATGAAACTGGATACTACCATGTCAAGTTAACATGTCTCGCAAATGCATAGACTCGTCTCGTAACCGCGATCACTAACATGTTGTGGTTCATTAATAAGCGTTATACGAAAAATATAACATGTCACGTAAACAAAGGTCATGCGCCACATCTTTCCTCGATTCTGTGCCATTTGAATACTGTGGTTCTGTGTCTTTATCCCAGCTTATGTCGACCTATTTCACACCTTATACAAGTCTTAAAATCTGTTATATATATATATATATATATATATATATATATATATATATATATATATATATATATATATATATATATATATATATATATATATATATATATATATATATATATATATTTTAATGTGACGTTTAAAATCTGAAACCTAGACTGCTTATTGACAAGAGAGTTATGATTTTATGTAAGGAGCTTGGGCCTTGTTTTTGACTCGTAAATATGGTAAGGGTTGTGGGCTGATCTTGTGTGTCATACGAGGGGGTAAAGACCAGGTTTTCACATGTACAAATCATGGTCGCATGGTGTTTGATTCATTATTGTTGCTGCTCATTTGTAACCCCTCGCACTTTTTGTTTTTGGTCTCGCCAAACTGCCTCGCGAAGGTTGCTTTTGCCCTTGGTTTGGCTCGCTTTGATCCTTGTGTGTAAAGTTTTGGTGTCAACTTGTGATTAAAGTGTGCGTTACGTATGTGTAGAATCTGGGTCGTTAGTGAGAGTTGAGGCTGTTGTGTGGTCATGTGTTATCAACCCGTATGTCGACCCTAGTAGCTTTTGAAAAGCACCCTAAATAATATGTTAACTGACCTAATGAGCTTACACAAGTAGAACCCTAAGCCTTTGACATACATACTAAATTTAACCTTTGAACTTCCATAATGCAAGAGATAAAAGAATGGGACATACATGGTTAATTTCGTGGCTAAGAGTTTGGTGATGTCGTGCCTCGTGTCTGATTTCGCACGTGAAAAAGTCGATATATGTCGAGATATGTATGTGTGTATATATCGTGTCTTTTGATAGGTCTTGTAAAGAAAAAATTTGAGCGCCATTGTCATGTGAGTCTTGGAATACTACACGTGCACTCCAATTTTGTTGAAGATTGAATACTGTTTCAATATCTCTTAATTCGGTTAAATGAGTCTTAAAATCTAAATTTACACTTTAAGCCCTAATCCTTGATATTTGTCACATTAAACCTTTAAGTCAACCTATTATCACTTTAAACCCCTAAGTTGGCAAATTAATGGAGATTACCCTAAACTACGAATACTTGTCATATT
This sequence comes from Artemisia tridentata subsp. tridentata, assembly GCA_021014915.2. Classification (NCBI taxonomy): domain Eukaryota; kingdom Viridiplantae; phylum Streptophyta; class Magnoliopsida; order Asterales; family Asteraceae; genus Artemisia; species Artemisia tridentata. The sequence continues at coordinate 443,699,737 of CP139508.1, forward strand.
AAACCTTTAAGTTAATTATTTATCTTTTGGAAAACCTAAGCTCGATTAAATGTAACCCTAACCTACTAATTATGAGCATGTACTAATTCAGGAAAGTTACTATTTTTGGAAAGTTACTAAATATGGAAAGTTACCTAAAATGGAATGAAAACTAAAATGAAACCTATATGATTAAGAAAACTATGAAACTTATAAGTAACCTTATAATTCGTGTAGATTCGCTGAAGAAGGAGTTTATTCCGATCCTTATGTTTCTAGTGTGTGTTTCCCTGGCGGTTTAAGGTACAGATATTCTGAACCTTCTCACAGGTTTCTCATGATCTCTTTCATTTTTTCTGATCTGTCAGCTTCTGTATTGATGCCATTGCTATGATCCCCTTTACTTTGAACCTTTCATATGATTCCCTTTGTTATAATTCCTGATATGAACTTTGTTATGAAACTTGATTCTGAGCCATCTGTTATAAACCCTCTGAAATATGAACCTGTTATAATACTCTGATTCTGACATGATATCTAACTCTGAATTTTCCCTTGATACTTGACTCATTACCTTGTGACCTGAATATGCAAACCTCTGAATACCCTGAAGATTCATTTTGGCATTTTAACTGAAATTGGAAACTTTCCTTAATGATATGAAAATGTTTTTAAAAAGCTTTTGAGTACGATGTTATAAACAGTACTAAAGGTTTTATGAAAATTTCTTTTAAAGACTATATGTATAAGAAGATTTTACCAAACATCATTTTATGAAAGTCCCTGGAAGATTATTTAAATACAAGTTAAATATGAAACCTTTGAATTAAAATCTTTTCTATGAACCTATAAACCTTTTGATTATGAATTTTTGATATGACCTATTGAACCTTGATTTAAACCTTATTCTAAACCTGGTTATAAACTCTTGTTTTAAAACTTAATTTGAACTTTGATATAAGCATTAATCTGGTATACTATTTCTGAACCTGGACTTGAACATTGTTATAAACTCTGATATAAACCTATCTGATTTCTGAACCTCTAATATACACTTCTGTAACATCTGACATGGACCTTATAATCTGAACCTTTTTACATGACCCTCTGTTTATGACATGATACTTGACCTTTGACCCACGGTTTGATACCCGAGCCACCTCACTAGGCATGAGGGTTTCATGCCCATGTCATTGATGCACCGATGGCATGACTCTAGGGAAGGAGAGTGATGACCTGTCCCGTCCCTGACTTTATTTTATCTGGTGTATATTGGTAGACTCTGGCCACCTGGGGCGTATGGATGCATCCTAGATTTGTTCTGTTTCTGTTATCTGTTTATATTATCTGTTATATCTCTGGTGACTGATGGTGTGTGCGATACACGTCTTTCACAACCTCTGGGAGCTAGCTACTCCATATATATTTTATACATGAGGACACCCCTCATATTATCTGGTTACTGAGAGGACACCCCTCTGATTGATGATGATGGCATGGTTATATATATATATATATATATATATATATATATATATATATATATATATATATATATATATATATATATATATATATATATATATATATTATATCTCTGTTTCTGGGCTCGTGGTGGATTACTGTTTTCCCTTTACCATATACATTTACCTACTTTGTCCCTTATTTTACCTTGCACTGTTTTCCTTTACCTTTACCTATTTATTATTCCCTATCCCTTTATCCTTACTCCTTTATTTACCCTTTTAACTCTGATTATGTCTGCATGACCTATATTTCTTATACTCTGTACTATTCTTTATTACTGCTTGTTATCGTTATATCTGTTCACTGAGCTCTCGTAGCTCAGCCGCATTTCTTTTCCTGCGGCAGGTTTTTAGTAGGAAGCTGGGAATGAGTGGAGAGTACCTTGGACTTAGAAGACTTGATAGCTATTCTGGATTTAGGAATGACTAGAAGTTATTATTGTATTGGAATTAGTATTTTATTGGAAGTTCATTTGTAACCTTGTAGTTTCTGTACTCCATTTGTAACCTTTGAGAATTCTTGTATTGCTATAGATGTATGCTTTGTTTTGATCTGATATGAAACCATTGTTGTGATATCTTTACCCTTGTCGGGTTGGGATGTTACAATTATGGTATCAGAGATACAGGCTGCGATTCATAATACATTTACCCTTGACCTATGTAAGTTAGGACCACTAAGTTTTCCCTGTAGGCGCTCGTAAGTCAACCTTTGAAAATTTGCTTTAGGATTTCCCTATAGGAACTTAAGTTCTGACCAGTGAGGAATGGGTAGACTATAAGTCATTTGTTTTAGTATCATTGCTTCCGCATCACTCTGATTCGTGCCTAGCTTGTTGAGATCACTTTTATTGAAAGCTTATGCTTTGCACCACCTAAGATTCTGACTCTAACCTCTGAACCTTTTGTTAATCATTCTGATGCCTCTTCGAGCATTCTGAGAATCCCTATGACCATGAGATACTTGTTACATTCTGTTAGTTGTTTCTTGCTTTTGATAAGCATCTATGAACCTTCTGACAATATTTGATTTCGTCTTAACCATCTCTGTTCCCATGAGAAGTCTGGTGGTGTTTTAACCACGAGTATAAGAATGTTGCCCTCCCATTTTGAACGGTAAGATCTGCTTCGTTGATCCGTCTTCCCTTGATAGTTAACTTTGATTTTATTCTGATAAGAGATTGGCAACTATTCTCCTATGCCTCACTTTTGGCATTTGAAACAATTTGAACTCCCTACCATGATTTCCGATTATTAGACTTTTGCTACCACTACCTGATTTTGATCTTCACTTCCAATCTGTTTGATACCTCTCCAACCATTCCGAAGGGCATTTAACCCTGATGTGTTTGACACATTCTATGAATTCATTACCCGTGCTGGATATAAATGTATCATCTGATACTACTCTGTCTTGCAAAGTCCATTACTACTCCTATGAGAACTCTGGTGATTATTAACCATGGATATAGGAAGTTTATTCCTTCCTTTTGAATATTGAATCTTGCAGTCAACTAGTTCCTTTGGAAGGATATGACGATAATTTTGTCCCGATATGAATTTGTTAACTGAGCATGATGATGCTGATAACTGATATTCTATACACCTCACTTTTGACAATTATACGATGTTCGTATTACCAACGATTCACAACCTACCTGCCACTTATGCTAAATAGCTAAACAAGATTCCAACACCTGGAATGGTTCGCTTATCTATCTCACATTATATTGGAACATGTACTTGACCTTGATATATGAACTATCCGTCTGGCTTGGCGACCGTACTCATCCTACGAATCCGTCTACTTTTGATATATTCGATTTTGAGGTCTTTAAGTTATGGATTGGCTGGCCCTCATAAGCTGCCAGGGATTACCGTATCTGATATGTGACTTCAGAAATCTATTTGCATCCTACTTTTGTTATGATAACCTTTAACCGCTCAAATCTGATAAGATTAATGTTGCTATGGAAACACTTACCCCGTTCTCATTTGATTGTCAAATTTTCTCCTGACACCTATTAGTATCCACCCTTAGAAAGCTTCGGCATTGGAAGTCTTGTTGTATAAATCTTCTGGTGTTTCCTGATGAAACTCTTGGGATTTCCCTACTGCTTGAGAAGTAGAATTGACTTTGGACCGATCCCAGTTGACGAACCATGATGCCATAGAAGCTGAGAGATTGAAGAAGCTGATGAAATATGATTTTGATCACCTCAGTGTTTCCTTTGAATACCCCTATTAGTTTATGAAGAAGAAAGAGAAAATTATGCGTCAGCGTATCAACTATCGTAAACCTAGCCGTATCACTACCGTGGTCATCTTTCGTTTCAGCGTATCAATGATTGATTTATTCTATCTTTGTAAATTCCGTATCAGACGGCCTCATTTAATGTTTGAAGAACTGAAGAAGCAACCCCAAGAACTTCTAAGAAAGGAGATGACTAACTGAGAGTAACCTCCGGGAAGCATTTCAGTTTTATGCACGAAGAGGAACATGTAAATCATCTTGTAGAATGACCCTTATTCTGGAAGAAGTAGATTTAATTGGCGTCCAGAGATTGTAGCAGACAACACTACCAGGTATCCGGTGACGGTAGCAGTTTGAGTTGGCGAATTTCGAACGGTGCTAGAAGACCTGTCAAAGACTCACAGTCTTGCTTCTCTATTCATTTTGGTTGTACTAAGATGAATTGAGAGCAGAAGCAGACTCGCGAAGGGAAGGATGCACCGTGACCATGTCAAGAGATTCACATCACTACACCATAGTGTCCAGAAAAAGTGCCGAAGGCTTGAGGGACCAGACTCAAGTTTATAATTCCTTTACACCCTATGATCATACGACAGACTGCATGGACTTGGAAGAAGTTTAAGATCATGAAATTGAATGGATAATAATTCTGAAGCAAACGTTTGTGTTTGAAAGAGATGATTCTGTGAAGGATAGACGCTATTAACGACGTACCTTAATTCCGATGGACATTCTATGATCTCTGTTACTCTTGCGAGTAGTTTCGTTCTTCATTTGGTAATTTTGTTTGACTTTGCTGACCTCTGAGACTGTAGAATGATTAGGTGGATTAAGATAGGTTATTTTGTTCACGACTTGAGATAAAGTATGACCATCATGAGGGCATATTTATATGATGCCAGTATTATGACGTCTGGCCAACGTGATAATACTTACATCATATAACGTGCACTTGTTGTGGGCATAGGATATTTCGAGAAGTGCCTTAGAGCTTTAGAAATTCTGATAACTGTTTGAGATTATCTGTATTAGTGGGACTTTAAGTTCATTCTACCTATACGCGTAATCCGCTTTCACCGTTATGCGATTTGATACGTCTGGATTCTCGTCACGCGTTATACTGACCTCTGTACTTCTGATAAGAATCTTAGGTTCTGTTGTAGAACTATCTGCCAATTGATGTTATCGATGATCTATTTCTGTACGATCTAATCTGATTTGTTTAACCAAATTCTATGGACGGCATACCCGTCAAACCCTACGTAGTTCCTGTATCTCTCTCGAGAGATTACGATTACCATTTATTACATTTGGTATATTATTCTTTTGATCTGGATTCAGTTTGTTATGTCTTTTCTGAGGAACCGAAGCTATTTTGGATCGACAAGATCGAGTCATGAGAAACAAGTCTTTCACATTTTTGTTCATACTCCGTTGTGTTTCCGTTTCGTTTTCTCTTCAATTTTCGAGGACGAAAATTTTTTGTTAGAGGGGAAGAATTGAAAAACCCAAAATTTACCACAATCTGAAATGACCAAAATACCCTCTAATTTTGAATTTTAAGAACTTATAAAATACGCTATAAATTAAAATTTGAGTTATATAACGTGTTATGACTCGAGACCATACGATATGAACATATAACCTAAAGTAAAATACGAAATGATACGTGAACCTTATGATAAAAATATGGCACGTATAACATGTTATATGGACCATTTAGTGACTATAAAATTGTGAAAACTCTTTAATTCATATATGGAAACACTAAATTAACAATTGTCGCATAATCACATGCATTGATCACCTTCAATAACCGACCCATTTCCTTAACTTTGTAAATGCCACACAAATTGAGAGTAAAATAAGATAAACCAAAAATATTGTGAGTATATTTAGAAAAGATTGGTTCATCACTCCTCCTTAAGACTCGGTCCTTTATTCTTCATCTCACCCATTAAATATACCAACTGATTCCATATTTCAAGCTCCACACAAAAAACCCTAAACACAATTACACCACAAAATTGTCGGCTGCTATTTTTTTCTTCCTCCTTTCCTGTTCGATTCACAAAGGCAGCAAAACAAAAGAACTCTTTGGTGGCTGCTACTTGGAGGTCTAGTCGAAGGGTGCTACGGGTTCAAGGAGTGCTAGTGTGGTTTTTGTCTTGAACTCGACAGGTCTGATCGTGGATGTGTTCCTTTCGAAGAAGGGTATCGTGTGCTAAAGAAGTTGAGTCGCAATCTTCTTCCTGTTTCGTTGTGTTCAGTCTCATAGGTATTCGACCTCCTTTATTTTCATACATGAACTTTCGACTAACACCTATATGTACACGTACAATCTATAGAAACTGAATATGAACATGTTAAATAGAACCTAATCTTACTTCGTTAAAATAAGCACGAAATATTCTGATATGATGAAACTGGATACTACCATGTCAAGTTAACATGTCTCGCAAATACATAGACTCGTCTCGTAACCGCGATCACTAACATGTTATGGTTCATTAATAAGCGTTATACGAAAAATATAACATGTCACGTAAACAAAGGTCATGCGCCACATCTTTCCTCGATTCTGTGCCATTTGAATACTGTGGTTCTGTGTCTTTATCCCAGCTTATGTCGACCTATTTCACACCTTATACAAGTCTTAAAATCTGTTTTATATATATATATATATATATATATATATATATATATATATATATATATATATATATATATATATATATATATATATATATATATATATATATTTTAATGTGACGTTTAAAATCTGAAACCTAGACTGCTTATTGACAAGAGAGTTATGATTTTATGTAAGGAGCTTGGGCCTTGTTTTTGACTCGTAAAATGGTAAGGGTTGTGGGCTGATCTTGTGTGTCATACGAGTGGGTAAAGACCAGGTTTTCACATGTACAAATCATGGTCGCATGGTGTTTGATTCATTATTGTTGCTGCTCATTTGTAACCCCTCGCACTTTTTGTTTTTGGTCTCGCCAAACTGCCTCGCGAAGGTTGCTTTTGCCCTTGGTTTGGCTCGCTTTGATCCTTGTGTGTAAAGTTTTGGTGTCAACTTGTGATTAAAGTGTGCGTTACGTATGTGTAGAATCTGGGTCGTTAGTGAGAGTTTAGGCTGTTGTGTGGTCATGTGTTATCAACCCGTATGTCGACCCTAGTAGCTTTTGAAAAGCACCCTAAATAATATGTTAACTGACCTAATGAGCTTACAGAAGTAGAACCCTACGCCTTTGACATGCATACTAAATTTAACCTTTGAACTTCCATAATGCAAGAGATAAAAGAATGGGACATACATGGTTAATTTCGTGGCTAAGAGTTTGGTGATGCCGTGCCTCGTGTCTGATTTCGCACGTGAAAAAGTCGATATATGTCGAGATATGTGTATACTATTTATGAACCTGGACTTGAACGTTGTTATAAACTCTGATATAAACCTATCTGATTTCTGAACCTCTGATATACACTTCTGTAACATCTGACATGGACCTTATAATCTAAACATTTTTACATGACCCTCTGTTTATGACATGATACTTGACCTTTGACCCACGGTTTGATACCCGAGCCACCTCAATAGGCATGAGGGTTTCATGTCCATGTCATTGATGCACCGATGGCATGACTCTAGGGCAGGAGAGTGATGACCTGTCCCGTCCCTGACTTTATTTTATCTGGTGTATATTGGTAGACTCTGGCCACCTGGGGCGTATGGATGCATCCTAGATTTGTTCTGTTTCTGTTATCTGTTTATATTATCTGTTATATCTCTGGTGACTGATGGTGTGTGCGATACACGTCTTTCACAACTTCTGGGAGATAGCTACTCCATATATATTTGATACATGAGGACACCCCTCATATTATCTGGTTACTGAGAGGACACCCCTCTGATTGATGATGATGGCATGGTTATATATATATATATATATATATATATAATATATATATATATATATATTATATCTCTGTTTCTGGCTCGTGGTGGATTACTGTTTTCCCTTTACCATATACATTTACCTACTTTGTCCCTTATTTTACCTTGCACTGTTTTCCTTTACCTTTACCTATTTATTATTCCCTATCCCTTTATCCTTACTCCTTTATTTACCCTTTTAACTCTGATTATGTCTGCATGACCTATATTTCTTATACTCTGTACTATTCTTTATTACTGCTTGTTATCGTTATATCTGTTCACTAAGCTCTCGTAGCTCAGCCGCATTTCTTTTTCTGCGGCAGGTTTTTAGTAGGAAGCTGGGAATGAGTGGAGAGTACCTTGGACTTAGAAGACTTGATAGCTATTCTGGATTTAGGAATGACTAGAAGTAATTATTGTATTGGAATAAGTATTTTATTGGAAGTTCATTTGTAACCTTGTAGTTTCTGTACTCCATTTGTAACCTTTGAGAATTCTTGTATTGCTATAGATGTATGCTTTGTTTTGATCTGATATGAAACCATTGTTGTGATATCTTTACCCTTGTCGGGTTGGGATGTTACACTTGGGCTAAGCTAATAGGTTATAAGTTAAGTTAAGCTAGTCTATTTTGTTATGTAGCAATCGAAGCCCAATCCACAAACCAAACGTAGCCCATAGAAAGCCCATTGTGGCGTCTTACTTGACGTATAAAAGCCACCACACACCTCATTTGTGTGGTGTTCTTGAGTGTGAAGTGTGTGTGTTTTATATCAATAATATTCTCTTCATCTTACTACTCTCTCTCTCTCTCTCTAAGTTCGACACATATATACTACATATATCAAGTCACCATTCTTGCTTAATACGATTAATATAGTGTGTGATATTGTTAGATCTAAGGTCCTACAAGTGGTATCAATCGCCTAACAACAATTTAGGATTGTTTGTAAAACAAAAAGTTGTTTCTAAAACTCTTTCAAACTTGGAACAAATGTCCTCAAACAATCCTTTTAACACAAGTGCTGCTAGAGGATATTTAGATGATCTTAAAAAGAGAATTGAAACACTTCAAAATATTGTTGCATCCAAAACTACTATCAGTATCAACAACTGGCATTCAAGTTTTCATGTAGAAATGAAAAAGGTGTTTGAAACAGAAATTACTACTCCACTAAATAACATCCATGTGAGAGTAATTCATTTTGAACAAGCATTTTTGAAAGAAACAACCGACTTTGTCAAGGACCACAAATCCCTGGTGAAGGAAGCTAATGAAAATATTGAAAACATCAAAGTTTTGGAAAACCTAAATGACTCTCTCTTCGAAGCAGTTATGTCGACCGATATTATGTCCATCATTTTACAAACATATTCTGTTGAAGACGATGAAAGACTAAGAGCTAAGACCTCTGCAATTGTTTCAAAATATGAAAATGCTCTTACTAAACTTGAAAAAGAAAACGTATCATATTATCGAAAAATCGAGGAATGCAAGTATGACAAACTGTCGTATGAGCGTGCCTACAAGGACATGAAAGAGCAAAATGATCTTTTGAGGTCTCAGCTGGAAAGTCAAAAAGGGAAGGATGTGGATACTAAGTTTGCAAAACCATCGACTTCGGACAAACCGGTTGTTAAACCAAAAATGTCGATTTCTAAATTTGTTCCAAAAGTCGATGTGAAAAATGATTTGACAAAACCAGTCACTCCAACACCCTTGCCCAAGCAAAATGAAAAAGAAAATATTGTTGATAAAGGAAAAGCGGTTGTCAAAACACCAAAAGTTAATCCAAAACATATGGGACAAATGAAAAGAGTGTAAATGTTAATCCAAAAGAGTCTAGGAATGCTAAAACAACTTCAAATGACAACAATATAAATCCTAATGCGTGTGCCTTACCTTCTACAGGATTAGAAAGCACCTCTAGGAGCAGCAGACTACAGCCTAGGAGCAATACAAGGAACAATAGAGTCTCGCCTGTCTCTAAGAGTAGATGCCAGAATAAAGTTGAAGAAGTAGAAGAACACCCTAGGAATTTATCGCTTTGTAATAAGAGACATATATCATCTGAATGTAATGTCAAAAGTACTATTTCTAATGCATGTAATGATTATGTTTGTTTAATGTGCAAGAAATGCTTATCTAATGATGTTTGTGATGATTATGTTTCTAATAATGTGAATGTTATGCCTGAACAGAAGACCGTTCCAAATGGAACTAATGCTAGATCTAGATATATAAAAAGACTAATTGCACAATTTAGGTCAACCACTAGTAGTCAAATGCCTAGGAACTACCTTAAGTATTGTGTATGGAAACCAACGGGTAGAAAGTTTACACTCGAGAATGGCAAATTGTCAGCTATGCAAATTGATCCGGTAGAAACTTTCTATGAGTGTGATTCGGATGTTACCCCTAACCCCATGGAACCAAATGTTAAACGGTTTCCAAATACAAACTCTTATGTTCTTCGCAGGTTATCGAAATATGTCTTTGGATCGTCGACTCGGGTTGCTCCAAGCACATGACCGGGAATCTAAAGCCGCTGATCAACTTCGTATGTAAATTCATGGGAACTGTACGCTTTGGAAATGATCATGTAGCAGCTATTCTGGGTTATGGAGATCTTCAATTTGGGAATTATTTAATCACTCGAGTTTACTACGTTGAAGGGTTGGGACATAACTTGTTTTCAGTTGGGCAGTTTTGTGATGCAGATTTAGAGGTTGCATTTAAGAGAACCACGTGCTTTGTTAGAAATTTGGTTGGCGATGATCTCTTAACTGGGAATCGTGGAACCAACCTATATGCTATCGACATCAACCAAATGGCCTCTTCATCACCAATTTGTCTTATGATAAGAGCATGCGACACAAAGTCCTGGCTGTGGAATAGAAGATTATCCCATCTCAATTTTGACATAGAAATATAACTTATTATCAAGATTATCAGTTATCATAGCCTGTAATGCAATTCTAATCCCCCCTTAAGATGTTAAGAAATATAGATATGCGCACTTACCAAAGTTACCCCTTCTTTCGAAAGTTCTTCTAAACCTTCACGGTCAAAAACTTGACATCCAAGGGTGACTCGTCTATCTGTTAAATGTAATCTTTTAAAAATCTTAAGTAATAATTAAGAAATAGCATACACATGAAAAATAAAGAACAGATGTACCTTCCAGTCCCCTGTATGAAGAATAACACCATCGGAACACCGAAGAACCAATCCAGAACAATCAGGAATAGAATGGGTGACCCTTATTGGTTCGATTTCAAATTGTCCAGCAACAAATTTTTTCTTTGTTTTGAATGTTTTAAGCCTTGATGGCACGAATATCCCGAATTCCTTCAAACGCTTCTTAATGAGCTGCTCAAAACAAAGAGTGTCAACTATCGAAATCTCAAAAATTTACTAGAAGTGGTAGAATGGGTAGTTTTTGTACAGGTCGGGTTGAGTTTACAAAAAATAATGTAGGAGGTTTTATGCATTAACCCAATTCCTTTTCAGATATTATTTTATTTCACTTGTTTGACTCATTAGAGATTAAAAATATTCATAAAGAAATTGACCAAAATCTCCACTTCTAATTTTATGCAAATGCATATAAATACATAAACAGAAAGAAATAAGCTGACAAGTATATACACACCTCCATTGTAAAGGAAGATTCATCATTTTTTGCATTAAAAAATACAAATCCTTAGCTTTCCAACAATATATCACACATAGTATCTGAACCTCTAAATCAATGCAGTTTATTCAGAAGTTGGGGGAAAATGAAATATTTTGTTTTTATTTTCAAACTCGTTTGATATATCACATGTAATATAACACCAATTTGTAAGTTCGAACACTCAATATATTGTCGCAAAATGGGCATAAGTATTTTCTCCAACTTCTATGAATAAACTGTACCGTTTTAGAGATTTAGATATTATGTGTGTATATGTTAAAAGATGCTTATAGTAAAAAGTTTCTAGTGAGTAATTTTAATAATTACAAAACTGTCGATTCTAGACCGGTCATGGAACAATACAATGAACTTTTTCGTTTACTTGATCAATTCTATAGGATCATGTACATGATATAACGGAATTAAATATTGCCATTAATATATGATTCCATCAGGTCACACGCAATAACGCAAGACTACGGATTTATATATTCAACGTAAATATATAAGTGATCTAATTAGACGATAATGCATTGGGCTTAATTAGTTGGACTAATTAATAATAAGGAAATGGGCTGGAAGCCAAGAGGGTCGAACCCCTCTTGGACCATGTGGTGCGGCTGAACCCCATAGGAGGTGTCGGGCTTGGGCCTAGTTTGATTTCTTGATTTAAAAATAGAGATGTTATGTGATAATATCAAATCTTTTAAACTTGGTAATAATTTCTTTATATTTATGCATAATATCATAATTTGAATATGGTGATTATCTCTTAGTTAGCTTATAAATATAAGAGGATAATTACTCATTTAATAAGAGTTCAAGATTTACTATAACCCTAGAAATCCTCCTCTTCCTCTCTCCCTCTACACATCGGCCGAACACCACCACCACACGAACACCTTTTGTTCGTATGTTGCTGATTTGATATGTGTGTTGCTGCTGCTTGGATTAACCGCTAGCATGCTGCTGAAGTCACTTGAGTGTTAGCGTACATTGACCGTGAGAAGGTCTTACATTTAGATATTTCTAAAGTCCTAGTTGATCTCCCACTCAAACAAGGTATGATATACTTTTTATTTATTTTGTGATTAGTCATGTTACAGTATATGAATCACTGTGATCGAGAATGCATAAAAGGTTGTTTTTCTTTCGCTGCTTATTGTTTATTATGATTTATCTTTAATAGTTAAAGTTAATTTTAAAATTAACCTATGCGTTTTCCTACAGTGGTATCAGATCCACTTATATGTGTTTATGACTATCTGTGATTTGCTTTAAATGGAAGTTTTATGTTCAAGTGGTCAGTTCTGAATCCGGGAGGATTTTTGGTATGGTGTTTGTTACATAAACAAAGATCTGTCGTGTTGGCGCATAAATAAGTATGTAAAACTCATCACCTTTTCCTGTTTCATTATGATATGTATTTATTTGATAAATCCTATAATAGATCTATTATATTTGTGTATACACGGTTTTAAGAGTAGATGGAAAATTAAATATTGTATTTAATTACTGATATTGGCTTGTTAAATTAATTGTCTTAATTTCTACATATATCATGATAAACCTCATGTAAAGTTGATCATGAGCAAGCCAATGATAATTTAATAATTGTTATTATTGTTGTGTATAGCCCGTCATGCACATAGGTGTTTGTCATGATTTAATTATTCGATAATAGTATTTTACGCCCTGGTTAAGGCGTTTAGAGTTTTTCGACCTCAATGCCAAGTTGTAATTTGATTCTATTTTGTATTTTATTTATTTCAATTATAAGTATTATAATAGGATTGTACCTTCAATTTTAATAAATGTAACAAGATGAGGCTCGAGACTGGATGCTTGGATGCTTGAAGACTAGCGATCGGCTAAAAGCTCTGCTTAATCAAGATACTAGGATCTTGGATTAAGTGGGAGCAAAGGAGTAACCCTAGAATGACCATTGTGTCCGTGTTGGCTCATGGATACAATTATAAGACTTTAGGCTATGCTATACATATGTATGTTTGCATGAATGTGTTTATTTTATTGCTTGGTAAGATTGCTACATGATAAACAATGTTTTTGGGTTTAAGGGTTGGGTTTAAAGGTTAAACGCCGAAATTTTTTTTAAATGGTTTAAAAGTGTAAAATGTTTTTACAAAATTCCATTATAAGTAATATGCATGTATTTACTTACGATATACTTTTCATAAGTTACCTTAAATTTTAGTCGTGCTAACCAATTGAGATGAGGTCGCCCGAATTCACCTTTGTGAAATGTTCAGACCATGCTTAATTGTGGATCAGATTGGATTGTCGGGAGAGTGTCTGACCACCTTGACTTTCCAATTGACTTCTGATTGGGAGACTAAACTGTGCGGATAGTAAGACTAGAGGTCAGGGCAAAGATAGGATAACGTGGCATGAATGTAATGTTCTAGGTCCTATAAAATCTAAGAGTTGTATGGAGATGCAATTGGTAATCGCTACATACCTTTTAATCTTACTGCAGTTGTCGTGGTCAATCGAGCAGCAATAGGTTAAGTTTGGTCTTGGAATTTAAGTAATGGGATAATTACTAATATGCCCCGGTTGCCCAGGTGCGTTGCTTATCCGACCCGCTCACAGAAAATTCTTATACTAGACCAGGGCAACTTGTCCGACCAACCAGGGGATGCCACGTTTCCGACAAAATAGTGATAATACTGTTGTGTTTTTTTGCAACCAATATGGATATTTTGGTCATTTTATACCTTACTCTTACTCTTACTGCATTTGACTAAACCAACTAATATAAATCTCACAACCCTCTCCTCTCACAACTCACAACTCACACCACCACAACCACCCAAAAACCCGTCGCCACCACCATCCGACGCCACCACCACCTGACGCCACCTCCATCGGACTCCACGAACACATAACAACTGAACATTCGTGTACTTTTCATTTCTGATTAAAAGCGCGGCAAAACCCAAACATCACTTTTTTTTTCCGGCGATTGAACCTCACTCTCCGGCGGTCACCATCCGCCGCTCGTCGGTATACTTTCATTTCCGATTTTGTAAATTTTCATTTCATTTTAATTTCATTGCGTAATTCCTTTAATTTGGTCATTGCAGATGAGGATTTCCACAAGCGGGGAAGCCGTCGTTGCTCGCTTAGCTGTGTATACTCTGTGGGGATACTTATTTTGGTGATATAATCGTTATAAAATAGTGGACAACTCTATTCGCTTGATCTTCGCGTTAAGGATAGTTATTTAGTGAACTTATTTTCCATTAATCAATATGATCACTCTGTTTGCTCGACATGGCCAGTTGTGCACCCTCCCTTTTTCTTGTTAGTTAACCACGAGCTGGTTTAGTAGATGACTGTGTGTGTTAAAGCTTTTTTTACTTATTCTGTGTAGAGATAGTTAAAGTTGCCTAGACTTGCTTGATGCTTGGAGCTACTAGACTCACATGGACTATTTGTTATAATATAACTTATGGCACTCGTTTTTCTCAGCCAAGTGTGCTTTGATTTGGTTTACTCAGCCCACATTGCTAGAATTCCTTTTGCTCAGCCCACTTTGCTAGAGTACCTTAGTTTTATATATTGTTATATCTGTTTTTGGTTTGGGTTTGTTCCATCTTTATTTTCAGCTTTGATTCTGTTTTGCTTGCCAAGTTGAGGATCGTCCTGCCTCTGGAGTATAAGAAATGATACTAAATTTATTCATTACTCTTATCAGCTTTGGTAGTTAGTTTAGAGAGATTATTATCCATACAACATAATATATATTAAAATTATTCTAACTTACAGCATAATTAATCACTTACAAATCTTAATTTGGTTCAGCTTATTAAATTACATCGATGTGCCTTTTCTCATGGTGCAGGGTTAGCCTTCGCATACCAGCTGTTATACCTTTTGGATGCTACTGGGTTCTACTCTCCAGGATTGCATGCACTTAGACTCCAAGTTTGTTAGGCTACAGGAGAGGAGCTGGTATTAATCTTGAACCAACTTATGTTTAAGGACTGGTTTGACTTATTCATAAATTCTTTATATTTAAAATTACGTCTTGAGAAAATAAATTGAGATTGCATTTTTCAACTATGTTTTCAACCTTACAAGTTACAACATCTGGTCAGCATATGATGTACTAAAAGTGTGACATTGGCCAAATTATATAAGTCCTCATAATTGTACTGAAAGTGTTTGACATTGGAAAAATATATCAACGTCCTCGTAATTGTACAGATTAGAGAAATCTTGTGGGCCATACATAACCTATTATTATTAATATCCTTTAACGATTATTATATGAGTAATATTCGATGATACTTTGCCAAAGAAAATAAAGAGTTTCATTTGTTTCAGTAGGCAGGGGAGCATCAACTAATTATTATTATTTTCCAGCCAATTCAATTTCCAAAGACTACATCAGTGTCTTTTTTTTATGGTCATCATGCTCATTTGATTTAGTTGACTTTTTATGACAAGGTAGATGGATACATCTTCAAGAATATCTAAAATAAGAAGTAATGAGCGTGAAAGACTACGTGGCCCTCCTTGGTTGAAGGTATGCTTCAAGTTCTTTTAACTTTTTTGCACATCTTGTTAACATGTGTTTTCAAATGTGTGACAGTGATCTCAATTGTGTCCAAATCAAACCATTCACAAGTAAATGGGTTGCATTGTCAACATCTAATATATAGCTTTAAGACCATGTAATATTAATTCCGTTTGCCTGTAGGATGTTATTGCCTTAGTCTTAAATCACAATTTCAGTTCTAGTGTTATCCTATACAACCCGTTATATAAGAATTCAGGCAGTCAACTAATTGTCGCAAAAGGCAGTTGAACCTCTTGGTATATTTTTTTCTTCGTAAAATCAAAATCCGTTACTATACTGATAGAAATTGTTTGGGTACTCTTTTGCAGAACAAAAAGATAAAAGATGAAGAGACTCTTTCTAATGCTCCTTCAGACAATAGTAATGATCCAATGGATGTAGTTAGGAATGATGAAGATGACGACATGGAATGCGACATTGATGATATCTCAACTAGTATGGACAAAAAAGTTAAAGTTAATGGTTCAAGCTCAAAATTATTGAAGCCATGTTCCACTTCAGAAGAGGTACTTGGTTAGGATAGCTAGCTTATTGGTCGACTGCCTCAAGTTTTCATTTATTTTTCTTTTGTAATTATTTTAATCTTAATTATGGTGAATTTCAGGTAGTGAAACCTTGTGGAAGAATAAATGCCAGCATGGTGGTCGGAAAAGATACACTGTATATATATGGGGGTATGATGGAAATTAAAGATCAAGAAATCACGCTTGACGATTTGTATGCACTCAATCTTAGCAAACTTGATGAATGGAAGTGCCTTTTAATCTTTTTATTGAAATCATTGTTTCGTGTCTCAATTATTGGTTTTTGTATAGGCATCTGAGTCTGAGTGGGTTGAAGCATCAGATGATGATGAAGAAGACGACGAAGATGATGATGAAGAGAGTGAAGATGAAAACGAGGAGAAAGGTGGTAGCGATGAAAGTGATGACGAGGAAGATGCTGAAGATGAGGATGAAGTGAAGGTACATCTTTTTATTTCATGTTAGAAGTGCTTATCTAGAATGTAAATTTATATATAAGTAGCACTGACGTTTGACAATGTTTGTTTATTTAAGGCTCCAAATAATGGTATAACGGGTGAAGCTGCTGTTGCAACAATAAAAGGTGCAGGGAAGAAACTTAGAAGGTAGTAGAAAAAAGCCAGAATCGAGCAAATAAGAGCTAGCCTTGGTCTTTCTGACTTGCAAATACCAACGGTAATTCTTATTTCACAATCTATTATGGAATATTATCTCTGGCTCTATGTAGACTTTTTAATATTTTCGTTAATTTGGAACCATTTGCTGATTCATATATTATCATGTAAAGCCTGTGGAAGCTCTGAAGGACTTTTATAAGCGGACAAACAGTTACTGGCAAATGGCGGCATATGAACATACTGCACATACTGGGTTTGGTTAACTTCTTTTCTTGTTGTAGGAACTTTGTAAGGATGGTTTTGATCTTGCTGAAACTCGGTAGAAAGAGCTTAAGCCTATCCTTGATGAGGTACTAGTTTGGCTTGATAAGTTATTGTTTTGGCAATAAATAAACATATAATAGATTATCAACTCAATAATAAAATATATTCCCTTTCGTGTACATTGCAGCTGGCTGAGTCAGAGGCAGAGCAAAAAGCCGAAGAGGCTCCTGAAACCAGTAATTCAAGAAAGAAAGGAACCAAGAAAAAACTCATGGGTTCAAAATAGTTTTGTATGGAAGTTGGCTCAGATACATATGACGGGTTCAATGGGTCTCACTTACACACTAATGACAGTTTGTGGCGTAGCTATGTGTTTATTGAGTTTGTTGTATTTTACTAGTAATATTTATATTTTGAGGCTGATAATGTTCACTACTTGTGTATGACACTGGAGATTTTGTATTATTGGCTTGAATGATATAGCTGCTGTGAAGATTTTAGCCATTCTCAAGTGATTAAAGTATTAAATCTTATTTTGGCAATCTACTTCAAAAACTTTAGTATCATATACCATACAATTTTATTACAAGTATTAAATCTTAGTATTTTGGCAATCTACATCATGTCTTAAGAAGTTTAGTTCAAGGTGCTTTGACGGCTAGTAACTTTTACACCTTATAGTTGACACAAGCATCAAGCTCCATTGATACTCAAAAATTATGATTAGCGAACATAGGCCCTTTATACTCGACTACCCCTCTAACTTTGCCAAACCACAAGTACAGTTTCTACAATTTCCTGGAAAGGTATTAGCCAAAACTGGACCATATAGATACTACTGCTGGATATAATTTTTCTGCTGCTAGCGTTATTTGATACTACTGCTTTCGAGTTTTACTACTGCGTGAGTTCTTAGTTTCTGCTGCTAGCTTCAAATTACTATTGTTCGTGGTCTAGGATAATGTTGCTCGTTCTAGTTTATACACAAGTTGCTCAAAAAATACACAAGTTGCCCAAAAAAATACACAAGTGGCCCAAAAACTACACAAGTTGCCCAAAACTGGACCATGTATTTTTTTGGCAACTTGTGTATTTTTTGGGCAACTTGTGTATTTTTTGGGCAACTTATGTTTTTTTGGGCAACTTGTGTATTTTTTGGGCAAGCCATACAACCGAATGAAGTGACGTGTTTTTAAACCATCTCCCCAGGTATTGATTCTTCGAACTGCTTGGGCTAAAGAAGCCTAGCTCAAATCTTTCGTTGCCTGAAACAATGGTCTCACCATATGTTATGTTTTGAAACACAACTAGAGACCTAGAGTGTCTAATGCACTACAAGTTTTAAGCGTTAGAAGTGGTTTTGAAGCTAGTTCCCCATAACTTAAATCTTCTTTTTAAGAATTAAATACCTAAACTTCATTGACTACATTTTCTAATCATCCCCAAAAGAACAAAGACTCAAGTGGTTTTGACCAAATGTATTGAGATATATCCAACACCAGAATGATCATAAACTCCAACAACAAACAAGGACAGAGTTGTATCCATTCCATTTCCATGAATCATTTCAAGAAACACTAAACATATAGTTTGGACATAGATCAATAACATTCTAAGGTATAACAAATTTATGTTTCCGTTAAAAATGGCCTCCTTGTTAGGAGATTAGAAAGCAGAGTCTGTGTTCCTGGTCTTCTTCAGCATCATATCTTTTGCTTCTCCAATTTTGGAAGCGAGATAGTGACTGCCACCAGCATCTGGATGGTTTGCAACCATCACCTTTCGATATGCTTCCCTTACCTCATCTTGTGCAGTACTTTCCCTATACAATACCAACAAAAAAACGATTATTAACATATACAAAGTAAAAGAGACTTTGAGCGTAGAAGGAAAGCAAATGCTGGCGTTTTTTATAGTCTGATGATAATAAATGAGAAAACTGAAATCTATCTTAAGATGAACACTACATAGCTAAGGAATTCTAATTACGGGTGTTTTGAACACGGTTATATGCTACTGACTGCCTAGAATAAGATTAGGCAATTTCACATTTATCTCAATAATTGGTTTTCTGATTACTTTTACCTTGTGTGATTACAAAAAAAAACATACTTTAATCAGTTTTTTTTGTCAAGCAACATACATCCAAACAACCCCTGATTCATAATTCATCAAATTGATTCATATGAATTCAAATGAGCAGCTAAAGGTTTTTGGTAGTGTACCTGACGCCAAGATTCAGAGCAGCTTCTCGTCTAGTCATTTGAGGTTGAAAACCGCCTTGATAGAATTTGCGCAAAACAGGTGTAGCTGGTCTAGCCTTGAATGCATTCCAAGCTAGAATCCCATAACGACCAGCATAAGCAGATGATAATGTATTATCTGTAGAAAATACATAGAAACCAGTTTACTTGTATTCATAAAAGTACAGTCGCAGGATCATCAAAATCAAAGACTACATATCAACAGACTGCATAAGAGATAACATTTCCTGGTTTCTAGCTAGTCACTACTACAACTACATCCACTTTATAAAGTGGAACATACATCATAATAAAAAGTCAAATAACTTAAAAGATTACAAAAAAATCAGGATAATGCTGCTCGTTCTAGTTTATACTGCTTCTTGAGGTGCTGCTAGTTGGCGAATACTATTGCTGCGATCTTGCAATAAAGTCCGTCGGGTATCTAATAAATTTATAAATTAGAAAAAAAATTGCAGTTTTAGAAGAGCGAAAGTAGCATTTAAGATGGAATTTGTGCGACTTTTGGAAAGACACAATTTTGGGGAAAAGGCGTATAGTATTAACGCATCTCGTTGTGACTGGTGTAGAAAATCACAATGACCCGTTACCCAACCCGCCCATTTTGAAACTTCCACAACTTTGGATACGAAAGATGGATGTAAGAACTGGAAATTCATATAACTATTGCAGGCATGTTTGAGAAAAGTCTAAATTGATGGAACAAGACACTTACTACACTAGAATTTATGTGATTTCTTTCAGAATATCTAGAATAGTAAAAGTTAAGTCACCAACTTACCGAATCCTCACGGCCTTTCTTCAGGGACTCACATTGCTCCACAAGCTCTACATGCCGTTTCTTGCTGCTTTGAAGATCTGACTCAAGTTTCTTCGTCACATTTCTTAGCTGTTAAACAAAAAGGCACGAACGTAAAAGTATATCAGTGAAATCCGAACCTATAATAGAACAATCTATCTTTAAATGACTCTCAAACTCAACATGTAATGGCGTGAGAACTGAGGAAGGTACTAGAATGCTGAATTTTCACAATCCTAGGGAATTGCTAGGCCATTTTTTTACAGCAACAACGCAACATACTGAATCAAAATAGACAGCATTGCACAAACGTAAGGATTGGGCATATAGTAGATGATCACCAATTTGAAAAAAATAGAGTAGTCGACATTAACTGATCGTCTCCACTAACAAGTAATTATCGCTTTATAGTACAGAACATGAAAGAAAATTAAACAAGGCAAGAGCTGAATGTTACCAATGCTAATGTTGGAGGTCGGTGTGATGCTAACTGCACTACTAACTACAGCAAGTAACGAGCTATTTGGATAATATCCACAACAAAAAACGTTCTGTGGGAACTGCTTCTGTAGCAATGAGTCACTATTCGAGCTGCTCATAGTGGAAATGAAGGCACTTGGGTCCTGACTAATCTCAATATCATGAACTGAGCCATCTGATGCAAGTATGCTAAAGGTACACCTGTGAGATTTGTTCACTTCAAAAAAATAAAAAATCATAATAATATCACTAACAAAGTTATAAAAGAAGGATACACATAGATTAGAGAATAGAGATTGTCTCAGAGATATGGTACTTACAAACAAGACTTTTTCTTATCCTTCTAGTCAAAAATTACAAAACTAATAATTGGCAAAGGCACTTTTAAATGCTGCTTGGTAATTCTGGTAATCTCTTCACCATTGGCTATTATAAAATACAAAGTATCGGTACTGTCAAAAACACCTAGAACACCATGCTCCTCTGACAAGGCTCCAAACATGAACGTGACAGGGAAGCTGCCTACCACTTGTAAATAATACAATCAATGAGATATTGAAACATTGTTATCACTAGGGGTGCAAACGAGCCGAGCTACTCGCGAGCTACTCGAGCTCGACTCGATAAAAAGCTCGAAACGAGCCGAGCCTTGTCGAACTCGAGCCGAGCCCGAGCCTGAAAATTAACTCCTTTACTTATCGAGCCCGAGCTCGAGCTTCGCTTTTCGAGCTCGAGTAGGCTCGTCGAGCCTTATCGGGCCGAGCCCATTTGTAATCAGTCCAAGGCTCCAAGCGATTTAATACAAATAAATCAAGCCCACGATCTCAAAGCCCATTTCCAAACCCTAATCTTTTGATATAAAAGACACTAACTACTCACACACTCAAACCCTATTCTCACTTTAAACACCTCTTTTCTTACTGGTGCAGCAGCCACACTCATGACAAAAAAATCACAATACCTCTTTGTTATTGTTTATTTTAAGATCTTGTAGCAAGGCTTTGGGTAAGTGACCTTTTAGTTTGAGTTTTGTTGAAACCGAATAAAAAGAAGGATGTAACAAACTTGTTATTTTCCTTTCTTTTGATGTTCGAATATATAGAGAAGTATAGATCAACAGTGATGAGAACCTAGGAAAGTAATGCACCACTCTGATTCATTGTGATTGATAAACTTTCTCCAACCCATATTCTATTTCCGAGCCCTTAGGAGATGGACGAAAACGTAAAAATCAGACGAAAACGTAAAAATTTAGAAGAAAACGTAAAAAATCGTACGAAAACCTTAGGAGATGGACGAAAACGTAAAGAATCAGACGAAAACGTAAAAAATAGGACGAAAACGTAAAGAATCGGACGAAAACGTAAAGAATAAGACGAAAATGTAAAAAATCGGACGAAAACGTAAAGAATCGGACGAAAACGTAAAAATTCAGACGAAAACGTGAAAAAACAGACGAAAACGTAAAGAATCGGACGAAAACGTAAAAATTCAGACGAAAACGTAAAGAATCAGACGAAAATGTAAAAAATCAGACGAAAACGTAAAGAATCGGACGAAAACGTAAAAATTCAGACGAAAACGTAAAAAAACAGACGAAAACGTAAAGAATCGGACGAAAACGTAAAAAGTCGGACGAAAACGTAAAAATTCGGACGAAAACGTAAAAAGTCGGACGAAAACGTAAAGAATCGGACGAAAACATGGGTCAAAGTGACACATAAGCAAAAAAAACATGGTCAACGGTTAGTTTATAAAATAAGGACTAACGATGCAAAAAATACTAACGAAGGGACTAACGATGCAAACACTTAACGGAGAAAGATAACGCTCATCCAAATTAGGGACCAAACGCGTTAAACGTTTGCCAAATTAGATATGTCTGGTGTAATTAAAATGCAATAGCTCCCAAACTTGAAATTGGTGTAAACCACAGGGACTATCCGTGTAATTTTTTCTATATTTTTTAACGAAAACAACTTCTATGTGATTTTTTATTTAATTATATGGATGAGGATCCAGATGATGGGATTTCTTTTAAGAGATCAAACCATGATGCGGACCATATAGCTTTAATTAGCTGTTGGGGATAAATATTTGGTTTCTGATGGTTCCTCTACTTTTGTCAAATATTTTGTTTTAGTTTCTTTTTGGTGCAACGGATTTTGTTAAGTGATTGGGTAACAAATGTTGCAATATAAGTGCTTTGGTCACTTTACATAAGAATTAGCTTTGTATTATTATCTTTTTTGGCCACTTTAGTTTACTCTGTAATCTGAGATCTTGGGACTTTGTTTTATTTTATGAACATCGAGCCTTATCGAGCCGAGCTCGAGCTTTGTGAAACCTTATCGAGCCGAGCTCGAGCACAAAAATAAAGGCTCGGATCGAGCCGAGCTCGAGCTCGAGCTCGTTAAAAAACTGACGAGCCAGCTCGATTATAGTGAAGCTCGGGCTCGGCTCGGCTCGTTTGCACCCCTAGTCTCCTTGTATCACGCTTTTTGTGTTTTTTTCCCAAGTTGTTCAACTTTACGAAACGTTTCTCGAAAGAGTCTTATTAATTAACTTGTAAATATGCTTTTGTTTTGGATCACATTTTTTTAACTAGTCTAACATATATGCCATGTGAATAACAGGTGCTTGAAAGCAGAGGAAGATTCTCAACTACTACTCGTAATATACTCATGACATAAAGATGCATGTAAAGGTAAGTAGAAGTTTTATATACTTTTCATTTCTATGTACCAGCGGAAGTTAGAGTAGGTTTGATGTTTAAGGTTTCAACTGATTTGGGCATTCATCACAATTTTTATTCTCAAGGGCTAGTGAAGTGATGTAAAATGTGTTTCACCAATTGTTACACGAAATTACCTAAGGGTCACGTTAGAGTGTATAACTAAACTTCATAACCGAAACCTGTTTAACTAAACTTCATAACGGAAACCTGATGGGGAATAGCACACGTAATTGTTGTTGGCTACCAAAGCTGATAAGAGTAATGAATAAATTTAGTATCATTTCTTATACTCCAGAGGCAGGACGATCCTCAACTTGGCAAGCAAAACAGAATCAAAGCTGAAAACAAAGATGGAACAAACCCAAACCAAAAACAGATATAACAATATATAAAACTAAGGTACTCTAGCAAAGTGGGCTGAGCAAAAGGAATTCTAGCAATGTGGGCTGAGTAAACCAAATCAAAGCACACTTGGCTGAGAAAAACGAGTGCCATAAGCTATATTATAACAAATAGTCCAGGTGAGTCTAGTAGCTCCAAGCATCAAGCAAGTCTAGGCAACTTTAACTATCTCTACACAGAATAAGTAAAAAAAGCTTTAACACACACAGTCCGGTGGAGGTGGCGTCAGGTGGTGGTGGCGTCGGATGGTGGTGGCGACGGGTTTTTGGGTGGTTGTGGTGGTGTGAGTTGTGAGAGGAGAGGGTTGTGAGATTTATATTAGTTGGTTTAGTCAAATGCAGTAAGAGTAAGGTATAAAATGACCAAAATATCCATATTGGTTGCAAAAAACACAACAGTATTATCACTATTTTTTCGGACACGTGGCATCCCCTGGTTGGTCGGACAAGTTGGCCTGGTCTAGTATAAGAATTTTCTGTGAGCGCGTCGGATAAGCAACGCACCTGTGCAACCGGGGCATATTAGTAATTATCCCTTAAATAATTAAATTTTTGGGAAACATGGGTAGTTTATTTATTTAAAGAAGTGAATGTCGAAAATATTGAATGGCCATTATTGTTTTGTAGATGGCTGTACAAAACCAAAATATGAATGCTCTAACTCTTCTCTAATAGAGAAGGAGAAGCTCAATGGTTCCAATTTCCTTAACTAGCACAAGAACTTGAGGATCATCCTTAAGTACGAAGAAAAGTTGGGACTGATTGGGGAACACCTTCCAAACCCTCCTGCTGAAAATGCTCCTGAGGCTACACTTCAAGCTTATAATGCTATTGTGAGCGAATAGGAGAAAGTCGGTTTGCTAATGTTAATAAGCATGACGCCTGAATTGCAAAAGGAGATAAAGGATCATACTGCCTACGACATGGTCAATGAGTTGTAAAACATGTTTCAGACTCAAGCCAGTCAGGAGTTGTATGATACCCAACGATAGCTGACTTCTGCAAGATGGAAGAGGGTCAATCGGTTAGCTCGCATGTTTTGAAGATGAAGAGCTACATCGATAAACGGAATGTCTTTGACACCCAATGCCCCATGTTATGGTGGTTAATACCATACTAGGTTTGTTGCTAAAGTCGTATGACAACTTTGTAATGAATTAAAACATGAATGGCTGGGATACACTCTCGGAGAACTGCATGCTATGCTGAAAACCGCCGAGAAGAATGTGCTTACCAAGAACGTGGTTCCAAGTTTGAATATGATTCGTGAAGGTGGTATAAAGAAAAAGTCATGGTAAAGTGAAAAGGAAAGTCCAAGGAGCGAAAGAAGATTCCTCCGCCCCCTAAGAAAGATAACCCCACAAAGGATGTTGAGTGTTATCATTGTAGAAAGATTGGACACTAAAAGAAGAATTATACCTATTACTTGCTGAGTTGAGGAAATACAAGCAAGCTAGAAAGTCCGAAAATTAGGTTTGTTCATGATTGAGCTATCTACTTTCTCTCCTAATTCCTGAGTATTTGATACAGGTTGTGGAATTCACATTTGTAATAATGTGCATGGGATGAAAATAAATAAGAGACTGGAAAAAGGAGCCATGAGCTTGCACATGGGAAATGAGAATCGAGCTGCTGTTGAAGCTATCGGAACTTAGTTATTGTCTTGGAACAATGTCATTATGCACCGTCTATTACTAGAGATGTTGTTTTTGTCTCTCGTTTGAGGGATGTAGGTTTTGAACTTGCATTGACACATTATGGTATTTCTGTTTCAAGAAATGTTATGTTTTATTTCAATGCCTTTGCTAGAAATGATATTTGTGAAATAGATATGGATGGTGTAACCCCACATAATAAACATGTATTTGATATTGCTAAACTTACTAGACGTGATACAAATGAGACCTTTTTGTGGCATTGTCGCCTTGGTCACATAAACAAACAACACATTAAGAAACTTCAAAGTGAACAATGCTTATGTGGAAAGATGACAAAGTCGCCATTCTCTGGTGTAGGAGAAAGGGCTAAAGATCTGCTTGGAGTTATACACATTGGTGTATGTGACCCATTTAGATCTACAACATGAAATGGTGAATTATACTTTGTCACCTTCACAGATGGTTTTAGCCGTTATGGTTATGTTTACTTGCTGAAACATAAACATGAAGTCTTTGAAACTCTCAAGTCATATCAAAGTGAAGTTGAAAATCAACTAGCTAAGACTATCAAAGCCTTGCGATCGGATCGTGGAGGTAAGTACATGAGTCAGGATCTTGATCATCTAGTGGATCGTGAGATAGTCTCACAGTTCACACCCATGGTGTATCTGAAAGGAGGAATCGAACTTTACTAGATATGGTTCGATCAATGATGAAGTTGAGTAGCCTACCTTTGTCCTTTTGGGGTTATACTTTTGAGACTACTACATGCATTTTCAATATGGTTCCTACGAAGAAGGTAGAAAAGACACCATATGAAATATGGCATGGGAAGACTCCTTCATTGTCTTATTTGAAAGTATGGGGATGTGACGCTATAGTAAAGCGTAGTACTCCCGATAAACTAGAATCCCACACTATCAAATGTTTGTTTGTGGGGTATCCAAGAGAGACTGTTGGATACTAATTCTACTACCCTGAAGATAACAAAGTGTTTGTTGCTCGTCATGTGAAGTTCTTGGAGAAGGATCATTTACTTCAAGAATAAGTGGGAGCAATGAGATCCTTCATATGAATCAAGAACCACAAACTGATGTACCTTCTGAAAGTTCTATAATAATGTGTGATCCTGAGCTTTTTATAGAAGAGGCTCCTCCTATTATACAAGAGGAACCTGCTCCTATAATTCAGCAGGAAGACGCTGCACCTGCTGCAACCTGTTCTTCGTAGATCTAGTAGAATCTCTCATCAAGGAGTAGTCGCATTTCAGGTTTCAACCCTTCACTGAGAAAGCTCATTAGTGAGAGAACTCATCACTGAGTATGCTCAGGGAGCAAGCTCATTCAGTGAGCAAGCTCATTCAATGAGCAAGCTCATCAACGAACAAACACATTAGCAAGTATGTTGATGAGTTAGTGACTTTGCTAGAATTGATTTACTATTAACTTGTAACAGTTTTTGACATCTTCAACGACAACTTTAATTGCGGTTTAATGATCATAATCAATTGGTCTTGTAACCACTATTGCTATAATGAAGGAACATTATGAGGAGATTAATGGGACGATTAATTTCGATAATTCCATTGACCCAAGTACTCTTTATATAAAAGATACTAATGTGCATGAGAAAGACACCAAAACAAAAATAAAAAAACACTCATTAGCGAAATGGTACTTATATTTATATTTGTGCCTAAATCAAGAACATAACTCCATGAATTACCCTAAAGAGTTATTCGTGCAACCCAGACAAATAAGATCGAACAGTTTATTTTAAAAAATTATTACACGATTCATTAAGATATCCAGTTTGATTATCTTTACCCTTTTGAAAAATACCGCCAACATATGACACGGCACAACATTTTCTTAGAAATTGCAACGAGAAAATCGTTGTTAAAATAGACGTATACAAGAATTGGGGGTTAAGAAGTGGTCATCAAAGTCAAGCAAGATGACTTGACCAAATCATATTGACACAATTACTTATTTGTATTAGAATATATAGAATGATGGAAGCTAATATTCGCAAGCCGGCCATCAGCATGCTTTTGTTGATCTTTATTTTAGCTTTACTTGTAACTTCATGAGCAAGTTAGGCTATTTTAAATGGTGGCTTCAAAAGCACCCCTCATTTCTGAAAGAAGTACTAAACTATTAGCTAATAACGTCTACTCACATGACATTAATTTATAAGTTTTTTAGATGATTTTAATTTCCCACAAATCAATAGATTGATGCCATGCATGTATGTTTAGTTAAATATTTCTAAACAAGTTTGGACATTCGATTATTTCTATTATTAAACACACCTAGACAAATTTATATTTTGTCTTTCTCTATGTCTACTACTCTACTATATATAAAAGAAAAAACATATTTGTTTAAACATTTTTAATGTGAGAAATGTTAGATTATCGATTTATCCATGGTCTTTGTTCTTAAAAATATTATACTTTACATTCATATATTCTTCTTCCCAGGGCCGTCCCATGAATTTATGAAATTTTTTAAGGCCCTGGATGAAATTAAATAATGAAGCCTTTCGATAAGGAATGTTATATATAAAGTGTCACCGTTTATAAGATATAATTCAATTAGTTATCTAAACGTTCTAACATATTGCTCATTTAAGATATTTTCTCATCTAAATACATTTTTCTCCATGAAAAATATGTGTACACGTGCATATAATTATAACGGGACAAATTTTGGGCCCTGAGCGGTCGCTCACCTTGCACACCCTCAAGGCCGGCCCGTCGTCAAGTAGTAGTTAAAATTGAGAAGAGTTATGTGTCAGTTACTTAGAAGTTTATATAGAAGTTAAGTGGCTATGTGGCGTAGCTTGAAATGAGTCGACTTGTTCTTAAACGTACATCTTAAGTTTTTAAATTTCATCACGTACTAGGGACCTTCCTAGCAAATTCCTCAATGATGTTAACATTCAAAGACTTGAATTTTATATCCTTTCTTAATCAGGTATGAATTTTATTCGCTAGGAACATGTATATCAGCAAGGGAGACCATCGACTAATTCAACCTAGATATTCCCATGAAAGATACTAATTGCGGACTTTGGAAATTCAAATCAATATGTTATCTTTAATACATCAACATAATTTATCATATAACACAAAATTTAGAGTACGCATGCATGTTGATCCTATTAGCTAGCAATCAAAAGAGTAAGTTAAGTCGCTCATTTATAGTTTTAGCTTAATAGCTTACACGATGGACCTCTCTCGTTTTGGGAAGAAGTGTGATAGTGATAGCTTTATGTTATGGCCGCCCCAAGTTAAAGAGAAGGGAGTTTTTGTAACTAGTTAGAAGCTAAATTCAGTCTTCGCCATAACATAAATTTATATGCTAACCGAAAGTTTCACCATTCTAGTATATGGTCTAGAGGTGGCCATCCAAACCGGTTCCGGAACCACAACCGAAACTAAAACCGGTCAAACCCGGTTCCTACAAGAACCGGTCCCGGTTCTTACAAAAACCGCATGTTCGACTCCGGTTCTTGTTTTTTATGTAGCATATTCATAAACATATAACATGTATTCTATGGTGATTTGGCCGAAAGTCTAGAGAGAGAAAGGGAAGAAGTTGGGAACTAGAGAGAGAAAGTAATATGTATTAGTTGAATGTGTGAAGAGTTCCAACCCTCTCCTTAGGTGGAGAGGGGTATTTATAGTGCTAGCATATGTGCCCCCGAGTGGGATGTGGAGCGAGCTGACAGTTGGTAAAGACCCGACCCACTCCACGAGTTCTATAATAACTAATCTATATTAACTTACAACTAATAATCCTACGAGATATTCAATGCTAATGAGTACACGGGGTGACCGAGTCTTCATATGAATATTTATATTCCTAACAATCTCCTCCTAAGGGAGGTCACCCTGGAAATTACATTTTGAATTCTAGCATTCTATCCTCTGAACTTGACTTCATAGCTCGTCGTCTTTGATTCTTCAACGTCATTGATCTTTGTGCTTTTAGTAGTGAACTTTTGATGACAGATCTTTTGCCTTGGACGATCTTTGATGAATCTTTGAGAATATCATCCAACATATGTCTTCAAGTCATCTTCTTGCAGTGTTGTCTACATGTGATAGTTTGATCTTTGAACCGACATGCTCACACTATTCTGGGTCATGATTTTCAGCATCAGAGTTTGCAGAAGCAGTGTTGAAGGTCTTTTAATTTATCATGACTTCTTTGAATACGATGATGGTGTAGTATGAGCATGAGGTAATGGATTTTCATCTTTTCAGCATCGTCTCTATGTGAAGTTGTGATCTTTGAGCATTCTTTGAGATCATCAGTCACCGTAAATCTCCAAGCTCATCCGTTGTAATATTGCCTTCATGTGATATGTTATGACCGTTGAACTCGCATGCTCACACTTTTCTGGATCATGATAGCTATCATCAGAGTTGCAGAAGCTGTGTTGTAGGTCTTTCATCTATTATGATGTCTTTGATAATGAATTAGAAGTGTGAGCATGGAGTGTGGATTGACACGTCTCTACTGGAATCAGGAACCACCATCACCATCTTTATATGAATCTGAAATAAAACAGTTAGCAATAAAGTTGGAGAACGAATATGGCTTTGTCATTCGTTCGGTGTGGTTGGATTAACCTTTGGTTCCGTGAGGACCGACCTGTGATCAGGTAGAATCCCCTTTAAAGAAGATTCTCCTTGACATGAATTTACTACTTATAAGTTGAAAGTTTAACCTAATAAACAATATTCATCCATTTTATACATGAAATACTTAACCATAATTTTATGACTATTAGAATTTACTGTTATAAATTTTTGTCACTATGCACGAGTACTCGTCTAATATATAAGAAGGCCACACTAACTATATGTTTAAGGGTTTTAGTTACCTTTCATATAAATAAAAATGCAACCGTCAATAAACATTAAGCTTTTTATATTAAAATTAACCTTATAATAACTGAATAATTATAAAAATATAATTGCAAAATGTTATTTTAATCAATATAACTCTTAACGGTATAGTCAGCAAAATCTTATAAGAAGTCACTGTTCATTTCTTTTAGAAACTCAAAAAGAGAGAGGTCGTTTGATTTGTTATATATAGGCCTTTACTTTTTTTTTTTTTTTTTTTTTTTTTTTTTTTTTTTTTTTTTTTAGTAATTCTTACACCAATATAAATTAATTTACGTTGTTAAATATTTTATTCTTTTTTCTTGTAAGGTTTTCAACCAAATCCTCAGTTCTTGGATTGAAAAATAATATTTTTTTCTCAGGAAGTCAACGTTGTTTTCTCTTAATAACTTTGTTATCTTTGGAAAACGGAGGATAGCATAACTTTGTTGAAATAAGATAATTTATTTGTAGCGCTTTGAATTCCTTGAAATAAGATAATTTATTTGCAAATAAATTTCTACATCCAGGAAATACAGAAATAAATGCTAAAACATAAGTTTGTTGTGTTACTCTTTATGTTGCTAAATACATCCTAACAAAAAAAATATATGAGTTCCAGTATGCGGCTAGTGCAGATTACATGAAATTATTTTAATCAGTTTTACGATCGTTAAATTAAAGCGAGGGGTAGACGACGGTTATAAAAAACGCTATTCAATTTGAGTAGATTAATGTCCACACACCCAAAATATAACAGTAACTAAAAGAAACAAAAAATTCAGATGATATTGTTCGTTATCTATTCGAGGTTTAGAATCATTTTTTAGAACCAGAAATTGACTGATGTGCGCTTGCTAATTTTATTGGAAAATCATGGGACCACATTGATATTTAGTTTGCAAAAGTCAGCTATTCGTACTTTCTTCGAAATGTCTCAGTTGAACCGGTCCGTACCTTGAAATAGGAGAGTAAATACTCGAAAATTAAGAATAACAACACTCTAGTATCTCTTAGTTTACTTCCATCGATCTCTATATAAACTAACGATACGATACTAATAGATTTATACTACTACTAGAAAATATGGAGCACAGAAGCCACAATGTTTCCTTGCTTTTCTTTACATTGCTTTGTGTTTATTGCGTGGTTGGTTTGGTGAAAGCCTCCAACCAAGGTGATACTCCACATGCAGATTTATGTGCAGGTATGTTGTAACGCTAACTATATCCGAGTGTTAAATATGTTGAAAGAGTATTTCAGAACAACATTAATGTATAGTAGCTCATAGTTTGGATCAAATGAGAAATGCAATTGAAATGAGAAGTATGAGAAGAAATCAAAACAAATTTTATATGCATCTACCAAAATAGATGCATCTCCCATTTATTTCTCCTTCCTTATTTGAAATATGTGGCTCTAATTTCTTCTCACTATTCTCATTTCAATAATTTTTCTCGCTAGATCTATTCCCTGCTCAAGTTTAAAACATTGTACATATGCCTTGGAACGATCATATACAATAATTAATCACATGGATCATGAAGTTACTTAATGATTAATGAATAGAAAAATATATGTTTAAACAGCTACAAGCTAAATCAATTAATCCTACGTAATTCATCACATATTTAGTAGACATTTTTTTGAACGCCAATTTTGTAATCATGCCTAGCAAGGAGCTAGGCGAAAGAGCAAAGACATTTTACAAAAAGGTTGGATCATATTAAGTAGACATGCTCCTTATCAGAACAAGCTATATGTGTTGCTGATAATTATTGTTAATTTTGCCATAATATTTGCTTAGACTGTTGCATTTTTTTACCGATATTGATAATGAGCGCTGTTTGTATGTGATTGCGTAAACAAAAGACATCATAGGACCACACTGGAACATGACCAAGCACGGGGAAACTCCATGCCCAACATTAGTTGTGTGGGTCCCCAAAAAAACAGGCTTCACTGAGTTCGTTAAAGTCAATGATCATCATCAAGTCGAAGGCGGATTCTCCATCGCAATCTTCTGTTATGCCTTACAGTTGCTACCATACAGTGTTCAACCTATCTTTAAGCCTTTCATCAATGACAAAGGAGAGATGAATGGAACCTATGATCAACTTTTAAAGCATATTGAAGGCCAGGTATATATTTCTTAATATATCTCGCTATAACATCAATCTCATAATGTTGATACAAAAGTTGGGCGTTCCTTGATTCCGTACCAATCAGATCTTAATGCTTGAGACCTGCGCACTAAGAAAACAAAAAGACACCGTTAGGCTTATCGTGGGATTGTCTCCCACGATTATCCTCCGGCGTGAGAGTAAGTAATCGGTTTTAGGGTTTGTAGAAGAGTTAGGGTTTGTAGAAGAGTTAGGGTTTGTAAGTCGTACCTTCAATGAGAGTCGAAGGACTCTTTATATACACACGAAACCCTAGTTGGTTTCGTGTCCTTCACTCCTCAGCATATCCCGCATAGGGCGGTTATATGATATATATCCATAAATAAGGGATATCTATATCAAAACCATAAATAGCTTTGGGTTTGGGCCATCGTGAGCCCAAACCGCTATTGTGATAGCCCATTCGTAATGGGCTTGAGTCCATTCGTGATGGACCTGAGTATGGGTCGGGTTCGTGACCCGAATACGGACTATACGTCATCATGTCCCCCCAGTCTAGTGTGCGCAATGCGTGATTGCGGGTACTAGACTAACAACTTAAAAAAAATATATTCCTCGATGCGTAGCGGGGAAGTTTTAAGTATTTCCCGCCAAAAGTAGCGAGTTAACCTAGTCCAAGTATCTTCTTCGAAAATCGTGTGTGGTGGGTGAAAAAGTGCTTTACCTTTTGAGTTCCCAACCGTCCGATTAGAGCAAGTGGGGTACACATGTCGTACATCCACGAATATGTGTACCCTATATAAAGTGAAGCCGTCATTTCTCTGTGGCTACCACAGTAAAAAATCATCACATTCCACCATTGTTAAACCTTCGAGTAGCAGTCAAAAATCATCAGAAGTTAAGGTAAATAGCGCATGTGCTTCTTAATTCTTTAAATTCGAATAATGGTTCTGCAGTTGTCTGATATTCACTCCGATTTATCTGAGGACGATCTTCGTCAATTCGCCTCTGATTACTACATCCCTGGCTTTTTGCACCCGGTTGTTCCGGTTGCTAATGCGTCAATCGCGAACTTTCCTCAAGGGAAGGTGGGGGTTTACACACGTTTCTTCGAATTTGCGAACCAACGTGCGCCCATTTCCCTATTTTTATGCGATATTCTCAATCACTATCGCCTTCATATTTCTCAGCTGCACTGCATAGGTGCAGCAAAAATAACTAATTTCGAAGTAAATTGTCGCCTTTTGGGGATTGAACCCACAGTCCATCTATTCCGCGCGTTCTACCACACAACGTGGTCGAATGGATGGGTGTCTTTTGCTAAGCGCGCCGGGACATTGCAATGCTATACGGATAAATTAGATGTGCTGAGGGTTTGGAGGGAAAAGTTCTTTTGGGTAGATAGTGCCTTCTTTCCATGGGTTTTTTAGTTTTATACCAAAGAATCATTGCCGAAGGATGAGCGCCCAGACCCCAGGTTGTATAACGAGGCTGATGCGGACACGATAAATACTAATCGCATTCCGATACAAGCGTATCCAGAAGAGTTTTTGGTGCACATGGGCATCAGTCGCAACTACTTCGGTAGTCCAGAAGAGGTGCCAACTTTTTTGGATGAAAATAGCCGGGGTGGGTGCTCGTCCTTCCTTCCTTTTCGATTATTATTTGTAAGCGCTCCTCCCTTTGTAAATTATCTAACTTAGTTTTGTGTTTGTTTGTTGCTTGTTGCGCAGAAATGGACCTATTTAGCGTTGTTCGCTTGGAGAAGCCAAAACAAGTGATTGTAGGGGTGCGCCCTTTGAGGGATGGCGAAGAGCCGATTCTACAGGCTACTGCAGGGCGCACAATGGTCATTGCGCAGGAAGAGCCAGAGGAGACAGGTGAGACAGGGGAGGTCCCCCCAGGTGTCACTATGGCTACTCCTCTGCGTAGCTTTCCCGCTTCTGGGTCGCAGATCCCTATGGAGGTATTACACATAGACTCGTCGGGGAGTGCCATGGATGAGTCTGAGGAAG
Organism: Artemisia tridentata subsp. tridentata; assembly: GCA_021014915.2. NCBI lineage: Eukaryota > Viridiplantae > Streptophyta > Magnoliopsida > Asterales > Asteraceae > Artemisia > Artemisia tridentata. The sequence continues at coordinate 443,734,516 of CP139508.1, forward strand.
AGGAGGAGGAGAGCCAAAGGTTAAAGCGTAAGAGATCATCTGGTGATGATGGCGCAAGTACTTCAAGTAAGCGCCCTGCTATTTCTGTCAGGCAATCATCTGAGGAGGGTGCATCGCAGAAGGATGCTTCTGGAACTCCTCCCTTCAAGTAAGTACTGAAACTTCTGTCTTTAGAGTTTTATTCCGAGTTGATATTGTTGTCATTTGTTGACTTTTTATTACTTGCGCGCAGTTTGGAGGCTGTTATTGATGAGGGTGCGCAAGTTGAGAATTCGCCACCCAAGGCTGGTTCTGGTGAGTTTATGCCCAAGAGTCCAGTGGGTGAGGAAAAGTCTGCTGAAGATGCGCCAACAGGTCGTCTTATAGAGGATTTGGCTTCGTTGGTTGAGCGGCTACAAACTCAATATAGTGGTGAGGGTAGCTTGGTTGCGCAGAAGGACAAAGAAATTGACATTCTGAGGGCGCAATTGGCTGAAGCGCAGGCTGAAGTGAGGGCTTCTGGTGTGTACGCCCAGAAAGTTGCTGATGAGAAGATGTTGCTCATGGCTGAACTGACTCAGGAGCGCAATGGAGCAAGAGAATACAAGGCCTCCTGCCTTTGGGCCTTAAGATATATGGAGCTGAACAAGGGCAAACTCATCTCAAACATGGATGGTTTCCGCAAGACTATGGAGAGTTTGCTGGAGAACCAGGAGCGCAAGCTGCGTAAGCTCAGCATCGAATATGATGAGGAGCTGTACCCTCATTTGGTGTCCACCATTGCTGAGCGCAGATGGCTCATTAGCCATGGGTTACGCCTTGCTGCCATGGGTACTTTGGAGTCCCGAGAGGTGCGAGAGGCCTTTGGAGAGGTTGTGGAGTGCGCGCTTGCACGTGGCAAGGCGCAAGCTGTAGAGGAGCTCTCTGAGAGCGGACTGCTGAAGGTGCCTGCCGCACAAGTGCCTAATTACAATGCTAATGCTTTTGATGAGCTTGTTGTGGCTATGGAGAAGATGAAGCTGCTGGATCTTCCTCATATCGCTCAACTTGAGCGCGACCAGGATTACCCCATAAGTGTAATCATGGAGGGGTTGACCTTGGCCAAGCATTTAGCAGAGGGCGCAGAGGAAGAGGCTGACTATTTCCTCAAGCCGGACGTGTCACAGCTGTAGGTACCTATTTTTGTCCATCCTCGCAACGTCCAGGATCCATTTGCCCTTGAGACGGAAATCCCCTTGAAGCAATCCTTAGAGGCTCATGCTATGAGGTTGGCGAAGAAGCAGGGCGTGAAGGGGAAGTCCATCCTTTGCGGTGTTAGTGCTGCGCATCTCCCAAGGTCTGATGGGGTACCTGTCAGCGTACCGACAGTCTCGCCCCAAGGTGGTGTTAGCAGTTCTAGGCTCAAGCGTACCCGTAGCCTTTAGATTTTTTGTCTTAGAACTTTTTTGTAATAGATTAACATTTTTGTTGCCCGTGTGCATGTTAAGTCTATCCTCTTGTATGAATTCGTAATCCATAATAAAGTCTTGGTTTGAAAATGCGATTGTACGCGTATTGTATCAAGTGTGGTTGTGGTTATAATGTTTGTACTTAGTTTATTTTGTCTTTACGTGAAAGATGTCTAAGAATCAAACCGTCTGTATAAACACATTTAAAAAAGATTTACTAAGATCACTTATATCATAATCGTGTATGAAATTCATGACTTAATTGTGTATAATATAAGCGTGTATGGTATGGTCGTGTATAACATAATTGTATATGAAATGCACAAGTTGTTGTGTATCCATCGTGGGATGCACAATTGTATGAGTTGCAGCGTACTGCGAATACCATGTTAAGGGGATAATTGTCTTAACTCCTAATTTGTTAAACGCGCACAGTATGCATAGTTGCGCATCCGTCGTGAGATGCGCATCGAACTTACTCCAACGTCTTGAGAGTAAGGTGTTTAACAAGGATTCGTGATCCGATGTTGATGGGTTTGCAACCCTCTTACTCAACGAGTCATTTATTAGGTTTACTCATCCTTTTACCATCGTGGGTTTTTAATTAGTGCATGCACGCCATGTAGGCAAAAGATAATATAACAAACAATATTGAGACATAAATTATATGTAAGCAATAAAGCAAAGTGTGTCACGGAGTTAGCTAGAAACCGCAACATTTTATTAATACTTGCAAGTTTTTGTAAAAAGATAAAAACATTTGTCTAAATGAAACAAAAAATGTAAATACACGGATATTTATTTGGCACTTACTAAAGTGCGTAGGTGTCCATGCATTGGGTCGTAACCTTTCCTAAAGATAGCATCTCTTGAGATTGCAGTATATTCCATGTGCGTTGTAGCTCACAGCCTTCCATGTCACGCAGCTTGTACGCGCCTTGTCCTAGTGCTTCAATGACCTCATAGGGTCCTTCCCACTTTGGTCCAAGTTTACCTGTGTCTTCTGCGTGGCTTGCATCATTAGCGCGGTACACAAAGTCGCCAGGTCTGAATGAGGTGCTTCGAACTTTAGCATCGTAGTATCCCTTCATCTTTGACTTGGTTTTTGCCTCTCGTATGGCTGCGCGCTCGCGCCTTTCCTCCAGCAGGTCCAAATCTATCCGTCGTTCGTCGTCATTGGCCGCGACATTAACTTCCGCGGTGCGGATAGTTGGCATCCCAATTTCAGCTGGTATAACAGCTTCTGTCCCGTAGACAAGGGAAAAAGGAGTGTCTCCATTGCTAACTTTGATCGTCGTGCGATGCGCCCATAAGACATGCGATAATTCGTCCACCCATCTTCCTTTGTGTTTGTCCAGGCGCGCTTTAATTCCTTCGCCTAGACTGCGATTTGCGCGCTCAACTAAACCATTGGTTTGTGGGTGTTTAACTGATGCGAAGTGTTGTGTGATATTTAACTCCGTGCACCAGTCTTTGAACGGGTTATCACGGAATTGTTTTCCGTTGTCCGAAACGATTTCCCCAGGTAATCCAAAGCGGCATACAATATTTTCCCAAACAAATCGTTTTACTTGGTTTCCTGTGATTGTCGCAACTGCTTTTGCCTCAATCCACTTAGTAAAGTAATCTATTGCCACAATAAGGAATTTCAGTCCTCCTGCTGCGACAGGGAAGGGACCTGCAATGTCAATGCCCCATTTATAGAATGGCCATGGAGAAGTAATAGGCGTTAGCTCTTGTTGTGGTCTGCGCGGGATGGGTCTATGAACTTGGCAGTCATTGCATTTCCTTATCACATCGCGCGCATCCCGGTGCATAGTAGGCCAGTAGTATCCTGAGCGCAATGCACGTGCTACGACGGACCGTGGTCCTGAATGCATACTGCATGAACCAGCGTGGATCTCTCGGAGTACGTAATCTGCCTGAAGAGGTCCAACGCACCGAAGCCATGGTTGTAGGAATGAGCGACGATATAGGATACCATCTCTAAGTTCGAACCTCTGCGCCGTGCGCCGTATCCGTCGAGCGTCTTTTTGCTCCTCGGGCAATTTGCCCTTGTTTATAAAATCGATGATAGGGGTCATCCATGTAGGATCCTGTTCTTCTATCACCGTTGATATCTCCATCTCCGAGATGGACTTGTTCTTTAGAATCTCCACCAATACTTGTTTTGACAGGTGCGCAAAGCTTGTAGATGCAATCTTGCTCAGTGCATCTGCTTTTTTGTTTTCCCCTCTAGGAACTTGTTTGATGGTAAACCTATCAAAACTTTGAATTAGTGACTTTGTCTTTTCAAGGTATTGAACCATGTTGTCCTCTTTAGCCACATATTCTCCCAACACATGGTTGGCTACTAATCGAGAATCCACGTTTGCTTCTAAGTTGCGTACACCCATTCGAGTTGCAATGCGCAATCCAGCGATTAGGGCCTCATATTCTGCCTCGTTGTTCGTGGCTGTGAATTCAAAACGTAGTGCGTAAGTGAACTCCATTCCTTCTGGATTAGTGAGTATAAGGCCAGCGCCCGACCCATCCACGCATGAAGATCCATCCGTGAATAAGATCCATGGCTCTTGTAGTTCTACCTTTTTTGGTGGAGGTGCGGCATCGGTGTCTGGCTTTTCGATGATGAAATCTGCTAGTATTTGCCCCTTGACCGCAGTGCGTGGCCTATAGGAAATGTTATATTCGCCTAGCAGCACACTCCATTTTTGTAATCGCCCCGATGCGTCAGGTTTAGAGATAACTTGTTTGATTGGTTGGTCTGTGATTACCGCTATTGGATGTGCTTGAAAGTATCTGCGCAATCTTTTGGCGGCGAACACTAATGCTAAGACCAACTTTTCCATTGGGCTGTAGTTAATCTCTGTCTTCTTGAGCGCTTTGCTTACGAAGTATACCGGTGTTTGTACAGAGTTCCTCTCTGTCAGTAGTACTGCGCTGACTGCTCCATGAGTCGCAGATAAGTAAACGATTAATTCCTCCCCTGGTCGGGGTGCGGCAAGCTTAGGAAGCGCTGCTATATGTTGCTTAAGCTGTGTGAAAGCCTCTTCCGCTTCCGCAGTCCAACGAAAGTCTCCCTTTTTTGTACACTTCTTGAGTGTTTTAAAAAGAGGGAGTGACTTATCCGCTGATTTGGACAGGAACCTGTTCAAACCGGCTAGTTTCCCATTTAGAGACTGAACTTCTTTCAGCGTACGTGGTGAAGGAAGTCGGATAACAGCCTCTGTTTTTTCTGGGCATGGCTTAATGCCATCTGGTTCTATCAGATATCCCAAGAACATGCCTTCTGTAGCACCGAAAGTGCACTTCTTGGGATTTAGCTTCATGTTGATCGCCCGTAGCATTCTAAATGTTTCTTCTATATCGCGCACCACTTCGTCTTCAGTATGGATTTTTATGACAAGATCATCCACATAAACTTCTAAGTTGCGGCTCACTTGCTTTTCAAATGCATTATCTACCAATCGCTGGTAGGTGGCGCCCGCATTCTTCAGGCCAGAAGGCATCTTTGTGTAACAGTAGACCCCTTGGCTTGTGTGGAAAGCTGTTTTTTCCTCGTCTTCCTTGGCCATTTGGATTTGGTGGTATCCTTTGTATGCGTCTAAGAAACATTTAAATGGATATCCACACAGGGATTCTACCTTCCAGTCTATCTCTGGCAGCGGATAGCAGTCCTGTGGACATGCTTTGTTGAGATCAGTGAAATCCACACACATCCGCCAACTGCCATCACCCTTCTTGACCATGACTGGATTAGAGAGCCAGTCATGGTAATAGACTTCGCGCATGATTCCTGCGTCCACAAGTTTGTGTACTTCCTCCAGAATGGCTTTTGCGCGCTCTGGAGCTTGGCCGTGCTTTTTCTGCCGCACTGGGGAATATCCTTGTCGGATTTTTAGCTTGTGTTCTGCGATCGAGCGTGGCACACCAGTCATGTGCTTTGGTTCCCAGGCAAAGATATCTAGATTCCTCTGTAAGAGTGCGCACACGGCCGCTCTGCCTTTGTCAGACAACGATCCTCCGATTGATACTTCTTGCTCTGGGTAATCGGGGTGAATTTCGACCTTCAAATTTGGAACTTTAGCTGCGCTCTGTTCTGGGACGTACGTCGTTTCACATGTAATCGTGTTACATTCTTCCGGTGGCGCAGCGTTGTTGTAAATGGTGACGATGCCGCCTTCAACTGGGAATTTGAGCATCCCATGCGCTGTGGATGGTACCGCGCGCAACGCCGAGATTCCTGACCTTCCAATAATGCCATTGTATGGCGAAGGAGATTTGATCACCATAAAGTTCATCCAGGCTGTCGTGGAATGTTCCTTATTACCGACAGCGACTAGTAGGCGCAGTTTCCCCTTAGGCCATATCTTTTCTCCTGTAAAGCCAGTAAGCGCAGTCAGCGCAGTCGTAGCTGGACTTAACTATTTTTGTATCTCAGGACGCAATCTCTTGAAGCAATGTTCATACATTATATCCGTTGATGCGCCCCCATCGACATACATGCGGTGGATGTCGTGACCCCCCCGCATTTATTTCAATGGTAAGTGGTTCTGCCACTGCGTTGTCCGCAGTCAAGGTGGGGAAGGATATTTCGCTTCCATGAGAGAATTTCTGGCTCACCTTTTGCCTAGTATTTCGCTGCCATGATTGTATCATATAGATAGTATCAGCTTTTTCCTTAGGCGCTTCTTTCTTGCCTCCGGTTCTCTGCTTGTCTTTCCCCTCCTTAATATTTTTAACGAGGTGGTCCAATCTGCCTTCTTTAACTAGTTTCTCAATTAGTTGGCGTAATTGGACACACTCATTAGTGGTATGGCCCTTCTGTGCGTGATATTCGCAGTATCCATTCCCTACGCGTCGATCTTCAGGGGTGCGCATAGGTGGGGGTCTTGGAAAGTTCGCACCTTCCGTCGCAAATATCTCCTTTGGAGTTTTTGTTAGTGGGGTGCACTTGTCGTTTCCCCGTCCGCCCCCTTGGGTGCGATAAATTTTGTTGCGATTGCCACTCTGGTCATTAGATTGTCTCCTTGACTCTTCTTGTGGCCTATGGTTCGAGTAGCCTTTTTTGCTATCCGCAGTCGCTGCTTCTCCTTGGACGAAGGACCTCGTGCGCTTCATGAGTTCGTCAAAGGTGTGGGGAACCCTATCGTTTAACTTTTTTATCAAATCTGGGTTATTGATTGCGTTCATAAAACCCGATATTTTTAGTATCTCTGGGCACGCTTTGACTTGCATGCATTCGTCCTTATAGCGCTCCATGAAAGCGCTTGTGGATTCCCCTTGTCGCTGTTTTACCCTAGCAAGCTCGACAGGGTTCTTGGCGCACTTCTTTCTTTGAGTAAAGTTTAAACGAAACGCCTTTCACAACTCTTCAAACCCACCGATGCTTCTGCGTGGAAGTTTATTGAACCAATTGCGCGCGTTCCCTACTAATGTAGAGTTAAACATATGGCACCACACAGGTTGTGGCCAATTTTCGATAGTGGCTGCTGATTCGAAAATTTTTAGGTGATCGTCAGGGTCACCTGTCCCATCATATGTTTTGACATTAGCAGGCATGCGCCTTCTCTTATTTTCCGAAAAATCGCTGATGCACCTAGTAAACGCATCAACTTTTTGACGACGCCAGGGAAGAGACATGTCTTCATCTTCCTGGTCGCGGTATTTTCCCCTTGATTTCCAGTGTCCAGTTTCTTTGTCCTCGTTGTCTGAGGAATCACTTGAGGATGAGCTTACTATTTTGCGACGCTTGCGTCGACTATTATCGGAATCTGAGCTTGCTCCTCTGCGGCGCTTGCGCTGACTATCCTCGGAGTCAGAGCTTGAAGGACTTTCACTTGGGGAGCACCGTCGCCCAAGCCTATCTTGAATCCTGCGACTGCCAAGCCTAGCGTGGACATTGGCGCGCCGTTCCCCATCTTCATGCTCCTCCAGATGTTGAAGGTCGGCTGCTTCATCATCCACAACCTTCCTTCCAATCCTGGTAAACACTGGGTGTTTGCGGCTATCCCTATCGCGTCTTTCCTTTCGGTAGCGCGGTGGGGATGCTTCATACTCAGGGTCGAAGTTGAGCCTGGCGTGCAGACTTTGGGTTGACCTCTTTTTTGCCTCCTCTCGCATGAGCGCAGCCAAGGCTTCGTAGTTTTGAGATACGAAGTCACTTGGCACTAGTTCAGGCGTGACTCCTTCTAGCGCGATGGAGTCTGTTTCCAAAACAAGATCCTTGTTTCGGATAGGCGCATTTGGTGGCTCAGTGAAGTTTACTTCTGGCATGGTGAGAGGAGTGCGCTGTAGGTCTACCGCGCTAGTACTTGTTGTAGTAGCGTTGGTAGTCATAGTGAGCGGTTCTACTGGAGTAAAGAGCAGGTCTGAGTACGCTCCTAAGCTTCTAGGTGTGCTGGTTGTCCCAGAGGCCTGCTTAGAGGCCGCATCAGTTTGCTGTTTCTTCCCTAGTAAATCGTCATGCGTTTTCTTCGCATGCGGAGTCCGCTCCTTTCCGTGCTTCGTCATTCTAGTTCTTAGCAAAGCTCTTAGTGTAGGGTCCCACGGATGGCGCCACTTGTTGATACAAAAGTTGGGCGTTCCTTGATTCCGTACCAATCAGATCTTAATGCTTGAGACCTGCGCACTAAGAAAACAAAAAGACACCGTTAGGCTTATCGTGGGATTGTCTCCCACGATTATCCTCCGGCGTGAGAGTAAGTAATCGGTTTTAGGGTTTGTAGAAGAGTTAGGGTTTGTAGAAGAGTTAGAGTTTGTAAGTCGTACCTTCAATGAGAGTCGAAGGACTCTTTATATACACACGAAACCCTAGTTGGTTTCGTGTCCTTCACTCCTCAGCATATCCCGCATAAGGCGGTTATATGATATATATCCATAAATAAGGGATATCTATATCAAAACCATAAATAGCTTTGGGTTTGGGCCATCGTGAGTCCAAACCGCTATTGTGATAGCCCATTCGTAATGGGCTTGAGTCCATTCGTGATGGACCTGAGTATGGGTCGGGTTCGTGACCCGAATACGGACTATACGTCATCACATAAGTTTATTAAGGTACTTTATAGGTCAATTTTGTAACTGGAGATGAGTTGATATAGATTATTATCGGTTTACTCAAGAACGAGAAAAAAATATTATATTTTCAAAATTAGAAAAAACATTGTTATTTAAAAGGCACACATGAACTCTCGATAAACTAGCAGTGTAATGTATTATAGTATTCAAACTTAACATGCTGAAACATATCAGGATTTTCTATCTTGCAGAGTTGCCAGGCGGTTGCAGGGGATGTGACTATACGTGGAAACCGAGCTCAATACGCTGATTATACAGTTCCCTATCTGAGTGCTGAAGTTTACATGCTTGTGCAGACTACACATGAATGGAACCAAACCCTCTGGACCTTCTTAAGACCTTTTACTACTAGATTATGGATCACATTAATTTGTGCATGTATCTTAACTGGAATTGCACTTGCAATATTAGAATACCGTGCTGGCAACCAAAGATTTGCAATCCCATTCTACAGGCAACTCGTAATGGTCATATGGTTTCCTATTTCGACATTCTTCTTCAATGAAGGTACTTACTTTGAGATACATGAATGATTTAGTGTGTTTAATAAATTTAAAAAAACTGTTACATTCTCAATAAATATATTTCTTTAGCGTTGAATTTTGTTGACTCTAAATTAAACATTTCAAAATAAATGGTTAGTCATCCGGTGTACTTTTTGACATTGTAACATATGCAACAAGTGCTTTTTGACATTGTAACATATGCAACAAGTTGTTGAAGTTATGAAAGCTAGTGACAAACAAAATCCGCAACAATATATATGGACATAAACATTCTCAGGAAATTAGACCGATAAGAGGCAACAAACAGTATCTAAGAGAATTTTTTGTTATTTCTTATTCTTATGCAGGTAAGTTAGTCAACAGGTGCTCTAAAGTTGTGCTTGTTATGTGGCTATGTATGATATTCATAGTTCTTCAGATTTTCACAGCTACTTTATCCTCATGGTTGACACTAGATCAACTGCGTCCCAAATTGCCTACAAGTTTTGAAAATGTTGGATATCAACGTGGTTCATATATAAAAAATCTTATAATGCAAGGATACAATTGTTCCGGAAACAAGCTAATGACTCTCAACAGCTATGAAGATTTCAAAAATGCGTTGTTGAATGGTAGCGTTAATGCCATCTTTGATGAGCTTCCCTATATTGAACTATTTCTTACCAAGTATGGATCTGAATACATGAAATTTGGACCGATACACTAGGAACCTGGAATTGCCTTTGTGAGTTTCTCCTCTTACCTCTTTCTCTCTTCTTTCTCTTTTAAGGAACTGTTTCTCTAAGCTTTTTCTAATTATGTGACTAGCCAAGGTGCCCGAGAATCTGTAGGCGTTAGGGTCACGATAATCTAAAGATTGCGATAATTCTTGAATCGTGTATAATCCAATTTCCGAATACCATATTTAAACCTTATTTAGTGCCTAGGGTTACACGAAATTCATATATGGGATACGACAAGCACACAATTCAATTCTAGGCACAAGAATGAGAGGCAAAACATGGAAAATATTGTATATGTTGTTATGATTGTTTATATTAAATGAAAGACCAAAATGATGTCTATATATAATACAAAAAGTGACTTTTGGAGAAAAGTCATACCCTTTCAATGGTCACACTTTTTTGGTGAGAAGTAACCAACTTCCAAATAGATTTTAGCGACATTAATAGCAACAATTTTTCTATTACTATTGACAATAGTCACATCTATTTAATGGTTGCAACACCTTAGTGACGAATAATCTGTCACTACAACTTTGCCATTCATCATATCCGAAATCAGAATTAATTAATTTATAAAAGCATGCACTCCGCACCTCCTAACTTGCATTGTAACTTAACTTAAAATCACTTTGGTCTCGGGCATTCTTAATTACACAAAAATGCTTGTTGACACAAAAATCGATCACCAACATAATCAAATTGAGAAATAACGCTGCAGGTTTTTTCTGTTATTTAGAAAATCACAATTCCTTTTCAACACTGAGCACACACGGAGTAGTTTGTTAACCGAAATTATAATAGCCATGAAATGAAAAGAAAAAATAAATCTAAGTACTACTACTACTATATTTTACTAGAATTATATATGTACGTGCCTCTAATTTCTCAATCTTACTACACTATTACTTACATTCTACGTATTTAGTATGTTAGTAATGTCATTCTTAATCTTCAACACACATACAATAATTAACTCACTACCTTCACGTGCATACTATGCCAGGCATTCGCTCGTGGATCTCCTTTATTACAGAACTTTTCTAGAGCAGTCATAAATATCACAGAAAGTGATGTTATGATGGACATGAAGAGAAAGTACCTTGGGTTTTCTCCTCCCGATAAATCACAGCCTAATCGAACCCTTCCACAAAGTCTTGATGTTCAGAATTTTCTTGGATTCTTCATATTCATGGGAATTGTGACTATAGCCGCTATTATCTCATCAGAAATTTTCCTTTTGCATGGTAAAAGTAAAGTTGGAATTGAAAAAGAAGAGCTTAAAGAACAAGATACAACATCGGAAGAAGTTGAGATTAAGATCCCCAATTGATTAGCTATACATTTGAGTAGGTAATATAGGTAGACGAACTAGCATTTACCAGTGCTTACATGCTTGTTATATTGTTCTGTGTATTGATTAGAAGGGTTGCTAATAAATCGTGAATGTCATATCAGTATTTTGTAGTGATATATATTGTTGTTGTTTACGCCTAACATACGAGGAGAGAACAGTGGGGGATTTTGCAGTGATATTGTTCTTGTTTTGGGCTAATCTTATAACCATATAATACGCACTTTTTAGTTCTTAGCTGGTTGGTGATTTTATATGAAATTTATTGCTGTGCAAAAAATAAAAAATGAGTCTATTGTCCCCAGAACTCCAGAAAGTAAATCCACTCAAAACAGGTAGCTTTTGGTATTTTCTGGGGAGCAATTTTTTTTTGGAATGGCATTTTATTAATAGAGAAATTTTTCTTAGGAGCAATTACACTCAAATCTTTTATATAATAAAGAAAAACCCCGATCAAAATAATTACCTAGAAAGATAATTGTAAATCCAAAATATGATAATGTCAAGTATGATTAATTATGTCTCATTTACCATCAAAATGAATGAAACCTACTAAATTTAGCTATCTTTGAGTACCTGAATTTGTCAAATTTGAACTTTCACTCACATATTTGTTAGTTTTGTGGACAAATGTAATACGTGTATGTCCGGATTCGAACTCGAGACCATGGGATTGTACACTTTACGTATGAGAGTTAATGTTTAAATAATTAATGTAAAATGTTATGTTTAATTATTAAATACACAATAACAATTAACGAGCATTAAGTAATTAATGGAAATTGACTAACGGTCGTTAAGTATTAAAGAGAAAGACTAGAGATGAAAATAGAGGTCAAGAAGGTTCTAGAGACCCTTATGGGTATAGGGCCGATTGGTTATGGTATTAGGGTGACCCAATCATAACCTATCTTGGACACTAAGTTTCTCTACTATAAATACAAGGCTAAGGGTTCACTCTTGGGTAATCTTGTATCACATAGCAAACCCTAAACTTATCCTTCTCTCCCTCTTGTGTTCATTCGGCCGAAACTCACAACCCTTAGGGGTGTTCGGTTTTGATTGCAACACACAAAAGTGTATTGGTTTTGTTATTGTGTTTAATCGAACGAGCATTCACATCAAATCGATATTAGTACGTGTGTACAAGAACGTGGTGCAAACACATTATTGTTTGCTTATTGGTTTGAATCGAAAAAGGGTAAGGGTCGATTCTTTAAACCACATAAACCCTAATTAGGGTTTTAATCTTGCTTTGATTCGTGCTAGCTTGGAGTTGCTAAAAGGTACACATACGTTTATTATTCGGTTAGTTAATTACTAATATATGTTTAAGTCTTCCGTTGCGTGCTTTGATGTTTATATGTTTATGTGTTTATATTTATGTTATGTCATGTTATATAATTCCAACAGTTGCATCACAAGCAGTTATATTGTGTAATTAACTACCGAAACTTGTAAAAAACGAATATTGTATTGTGTTTGCATGTTTGTCTAATTCTAGGGTTTATAAAAATCGAAAACCCTAATTTTTTTTAGGGGCCGATTGCCCTAATTATTAAAAAAAAATTTGGTTTTGTTTTGTAATTGGATTAGAAACCCTAGGATTGCATACAAAGTTTATGTGTTAATTAATGAATATGTGTTATGTCATTAATTGTATGCGATCTTGCGACTTCTCAATAATTGTTATGTGATATACATGAAGAAAAAATACATGTTTCGTCATGGATTGTTGTTTATATGCTTAAATTGTTAAGTGACTTCACATGCGTTTATTGATAAATCTTGAATTGGGGAAGACCTCAATTAAATTAATGAATCAATTATGTGCAATATGGTATATATTTAGCTATGGCTTACGCAATCGATTCGTCGATGCATGTGGCTCACTTGCTTTACAAGTGAAAGCCTTAGTTAAATATATGCATTATTAAAACCTAGAATTGATTATTAATAGGCTTTATCAAATAAGTTTGCATGTGGCCATTTGTTTACACATATTAATTGTTAAGTTATGTGCGCATTGTTTAGATGTTTATTTTTTATTTTTACTTGTTTGTTTATTTTTTGTGTGACAAGTTGTAAGCAAAGGGTAACTTTTGAATAGAAAAATAAATCGGACTAAACAATGGTGAAATTGTATTTGTTTTTAAGAGTTAAATCTTAAACTTTTAATTGATTGATGGTGTTTATACCAGCTAGTTAGAAAGGCTCATCCAAATTGATAAACTGTGTGAGAGGTATAAAGAGGGTACGCATTAAATTGTGACCCAAAAGAAATGGGTTTTTAATTGGCTTTAAGCTAACCTTTGTTTCTCCGCTTCTTTGTGCGTCAAATTGGAGTTACCTACGACTATTTTTTATGTACAAAATCATCTTAAGGGTGAATTGACCTTAATTCCACGCGCCACTTTGTGGTAATTATCCGAATAACTTGGGTCTTTTGACTCATGCAGTAGTACGATATAGTGGGTGATAATTGAAGGTAATTCTTTCATTGGTTTATTCAATACCTCGATTAAAACTTTGTTGATTTAATCTTAGTGAAATTGGTTAATAAGAAACGTTTTATTAAAACCTATGATACGAAGTTGTGTGCATTCTTCTTCGTACATATTATTGATTAAACACATCAAATTAGTACCCTTAAAATTTAAGTTTATGCCATCTAATTACAAGAAACACTTGAAGTTTCAATTTAGCCTAAGTGAGACCTTAGCTAGATTGCAATGAAAAGGTGAATTTCCATGTTACGTGAGACCGTATCTGGAAAATTTGCAGTTTCTAAATTAGAAAACTTAATTGAGTTAGTTAATGAGATCTATAACTCAAGGCATAAGATGGGATGAAACATGCTTACATTACAAATAGATTTTTGGCAAATGTAAATTCCATAATGATCTAGGAATTGGAAAATGTTTGCCAATTATTGTTCGACAATTACCTTGTTGAATACTTTCATTACTAGCAGATCAACTGATGTAATGGAACTATGTCAATTTGGGTCCTAGTTTTCAAGAAAATTCTATGGTTATATGAATATTTCCAAGGGTATTTTATTTTCCTGAAAAGTTATATTATCGAAAATACTAATATTTGAACTTTTTTCTATAGAAATGGCTCAAACCGATAACACTACTCTAAGTTCTGCGTTCAGATATTTCTTTGAACAAGAAAAATTGATTGGCCCCAACTTCAATGATTGGTATAGGTCGCTCAGGATTGTCCTGCGAGTGGCTAAACGACTAGATTATTTGAATCAGCCTTGTCCTACTGAACCTGCTGCTGCTGCATCTGCAGAAGAAAAAGCAGCATGGAAAGTTGAGTATGAGAAACATAATGATGTTGCTTTCATGATGCTTGAAATGATGTCACCTGCTCTACGAAAGCAGTTTGAGCATTTTTTTTTCCCTTATGACATGCTCAACGAACTCAGACGTATGTTTGAGAAACCTGCAGCTATAGAATTGTATGATATGATTGATGCTCTACACAGCTGTAAGCAGGAAGATGGTAAACTCGTGAGTTCTCATGTGTTGGAAATGAAAAGTTACATGGACCAACTTGAGCAACTCGGCTATTCTTACTCACCCGAAGTATGTGTTGGCTTAATCAATAGATCCATTAACAAGAAATTTAGTGGTTTTGTGCGCAACTTTAACATGCATTGCGTGAGGAAGACAATTCGTGAATTACACGCAATGTTAATTGACTATGAAAAGGGATTACCTAAAAAGGCTCATGCACCTCAAGTACTTGCTATTCAATAGGGGTGAGCAAACAAAACCGAAACCGAACCGAAAACCAAAAAAACCAAACCGAAAAAACCGACCGAAAATAAAAACCGATGGTTCGATTTTTAATTTTTCAAAAACAAAAAAATACGGTTCGGTTTCGGTTTTCGTCCAAAAACCGAACCGAACCGATTTTATTATATAATAATATATAATTAATATAACATGAATAAATAACTAAATAAATCAAATTTATAAATTCATATTCATTTTGTGGGTACATTTATAATATATTTTTCTTAACATATGTTTATATGCGTGTTTGTCGTGTCGTGTGTTTACTTGAGAATATATCAATAAATATATGACGATGATCATACTATGTATATGTCTCATCTATATGTATGTAATTATAGAATTATGCAATAAACAATATTATGCTTAGATTGACAAAAAAAAAAGTAAATAAGAATAACCAATTTTCTATGTAATACAAGTTTGTTATAAATTTGCCATGCCCGAATATAAACGGTTAGAAACCGAAAAAACCGAACGGTTTCGGCTTTGGGTTCTATAAAAACCAAACATTTTGGTTCGGTTTCGGTTTTAGCCAAAAACCGACCCAAACCGAACCGTGCACACCCCTACTATTCAAGGTGGTAGGATTTAGAAGCCAAAACCGCAAGCGAACAAGAAAGGTAAAGGAAAGGCTGATAAGGGAAAACAAGTTATGGCTTATCAACCTAATCCTAAAAAGAACAACCCTCCAAAGAGGAAAGAGAATCCCAAGAAGGATCAGGCTTGCCACTACTGCCATGAGGTAGGAAATTGGAAGAGGAACTGTCCTCTCTACCTTGAGGAGTTGCGAGTGAAGAAGATGAAGCTTGCTGGGAATGCTAGCACTTCAGGTAACTTATTTATGATTGAATTATTTGCATTTTCTCATAAAATAAATTCCTGGGTATATGATACTGGATGTGGTATTCATATTTGTAATACACTACAGGGGTTTAGAGAAGAAAGAAAGTTGGCCTATGTGGAGCAATACCTGCACGTGGGAAATGGAGCACATGCAGCTGTTGAAGCCATAGGATCGTTTAATTTAGTTTTGCCTTCAGGCTTAGTACTGTCATTAAACAATTGTCATTACGTACCTTTTATAATTAGAGGTGTTGTTTCAGTTTCTTTATTGTTGGATCTTGGTTTTATTCACACATTTACTAGTAATGAAATTTCAGTTTCTTTAAATGGTGTTTTTTATTTTAATGCTATTGTTGTGAATGGTGTGTTTGAGATTGACATTAATGATAATGTATCCAATAGAAATAATTCGATGTTTAGCATCAATAATAAGATAATCAAGAAGGACTTGGATTCTACTTATCTTTGGCATTGTCGACTTGCTCACATAGGCAAGAAACGCATGGAAAAGTTGTAACACGATGGGTTTTTAAAACATATCAATGATGAATCATTTGATAAATGCGAATCTTGTATATCTGGGAAGATGAAAAAGAAACCTTTTGCAAATCGTATAGAAAGGGATTCAGATCTACTTGGTTTGATACATACTAATATATGTGGATCACTTAGACATGTGTCAAGGAGAGGTGCTAGCTACTTCTTAACCTTTACAGATAATTTCATCCGTCATGGTTATGTTTACTTGCTTAAACATAAACATGAGGTGTTTGAAACATTTAAGGTTTTTAAGAATGAAGTAGAATTGCAATTAGGAAAGAAGATTAAAGCTCTTCGATCCGATAGAGGTGGTGAATACATAAGCCAAGAGTTTAAAGATTATCTAGCTGAGTGTGGAACTGTTCAGCATCTGACATCTCCTTATACACACCACAACAAAATGATGTATCTGAGAGAAGAAATCGTACATTGATAGATATGGTATGATCAATGTTTAATCTTACAACTCTTCCTTTATCCTTTTGGGATTATGCTTTAGAATCTGTTGTTCGCATTCTAAATATGGTTCCGACCAAGAAGGTTGATAAGACACCATATGAGATATGGCATGGTAAAGCTCCTAACTTGTCTTATTTAAAGGTCTGAGGTTGTGAGGCATTTGTTAAACGTGACTCACCAGATAAACTCCAACAGAGATCTGTTAAGTGTATCTTTGTAGGATACCCAAAGGAAACGATGGGTTACTACTTTTACTACCTACCTGAAAACAAAGTAATGTTGCTAGGTATGGAGACTTCCTTGAAAGGGATCTCATATCTCAAGAATTCAGTGGGAGAATTTATGATCAAGAGGATGATCATGAAGATACATCACCTTCTGAAAACACTAGCCAACTTCCTGTGGAACCTCAAAGTCTGGGTCCTCTACCTGAAGTTATTCCCATTCGTAGGTCTGAAAGGACTATATGTGCTCCTGAACGTCTATGTCTTAATGTAGAAGTTGAGGAAAATATGTTAGGAGATCTTGGAGAACCTGCTAGCTATAAGGCTGCCATGAATGATCCTAAAAAGGACAAATGGATAGTTGCAATGAATGGGGAAATGCAATCCATGAAAGATAATGAAGTCTGGATTGAAGTAGACCTTCCTCCTAATGCTAAAGTCTTTGGAAGTAAGTGGCTCTTCAAGAAGAAAACTGACATGGATGGAAATGTACACACCTATAAGGCTCGTCTGGTAGCTAAAGGCTTTACTAAAACCTATGGGGTTGACTACGAGGAGACCTTATTAGAGCTATTAGGATTCTCATAGCTATAGCAGCGTACTATGATTACGAGATTTGGCAAATGGATGTCAAAACCGCCTTCTTAAATGGTCGCCTTGATGAAGACATCTATATGATGTAGCCTGAGGGGTTTGTGAATCCACAATTTCCAAACCGTGTATGCAAACTTCAAAGATCCATTTATGGATTGAAGCAAGCATCAAGGCAATGGAATAAGAGATTTGATGAAGAAATCAAAAAGTTTGGATTTACTCAGAATCTTGATGAGCCATGTGTATATCACAAAGCTAGTGGGAGTGATGTTACTTTCCTTATCCTATATGTTGATGACATATTAATTATGAGAAAAAGACATTCGAAGATTACAAGAGGTTAAGGCCTATCTTGGAAAGTGTTTTTCTATGAAGGATTTACGGGAAGTAGCATATATTCTAGGAATCAAGATCTACAAAGATAGATCACAGCGGTTAATTGGATTAAGCCAAAGTGCTTACATTGATAAAATATTGAAGAGATTCAATATGAAAAATTCCAAGAAGGGATATTTGCCAATGCAAGCGGATCATGGCTTAAGTAGCAAAGCATGTGCTTCAACACCTGCAGAGGTGGCACACATGAAGAGAGTCCCTTATGCTTCGGCTGTGGGATCTATTATGTATGCGGTGAGATGCACAAGATCTGATGTGGCGTTTGCTCAAAATATCACCAGTCGATATCAACAGAATCCAGGTGAACTCCACTGGACTGCTGTTAAACATATTCTCAAGTACTTAAGGGCTACAAGAGATATGTTTTTAGTGTATGAGGGAAATCCAGAAGCAGAACTTGATATTACAGGTTACTGCGATGCGTCCTGGCTATGTGATAAAGATGATATGAAGTCTCACACGGGTTATGTCTTTGTCATTAATGGGGGAGCTGTGGATTGGAAGAACAAGAAGCATAGTACGATTGCGATGTCTGCTACAGGAAGTGAGTACATAGCTGCTTCAGAAGCTTCAATGGAAGCTGTTTGGATTAGGAAGTTCATTACAGGGCTTAGAGTTATGCCCTCAATTGAAAATCCTATTAAAATGTATTGTGAAAATTCTGCTGCAATAATATTCGCCAATGAACCTGGAGTCATGAAAGGTGTCAGACACTTTCCTAGACGATATCACTATGTTCGAGAACAAATCGAGATAGGTGAAATCGAGCTACTCAAAGTTCACACACATAACAATCTAGCTTATCCCTTAACGAAGGCTTTACCTGGTGAAAAGCTTACTCAACATGCTGATAGCATCGGACTTCGTTTAGCTAGTAGTTTCATGCATGACTGTGATTAGTATTTGTATAAAGGATATTGTAAACAATTAATTATTTAATGAAATAAAATATTCGTTATGTTTATTTTCTATTTTTAATATTGTATCCTATATTTGCATGTTTAATCCGTGAATAATTTAGTTATTATAAATAGTCCGTTGTCAATTAATGATATGAGAATATCATTGAATTAAGACAAATTAGAGTTTTGGTAGAATATACTTGAAAGTATATTGATGCGTTGACATACCAAATTCACATGTTATTCAATGAATTGAATATAGGACTTATCCCAACCACATGATTGTACTTTATGGATCTTGGCATCAAGTAAATCATGAATAGTTATCCTCAGACTTTAGATACCAGAGAATTGTCATTGATGCAGTGCATTTCTGTAAAGCAATTTACCGCTATACGTAATTGGTAGCTATAAGGATTGTTTTCAGAAGTGTTGCAAAATTCATGAGTTTTGCTTGTAGTCAAGAAAGAATTTGTTCATTCGAATTTGTTTTGAAGTTTAATACTGCTGGGCCCCTCGTAGGATTGACAAGCTGTTTGTGTGGCCACGCCCAAGATCTATTTGGAATACGTTCAGAAGATTTGGTAATCTTGCTCAATCATATACAACGAGAAACATAATAGTTAAATAAAGGAATGACTAATATCTATATCATTATTTAACATGGTATTAGAAACAAAAGGATAAATATGATGATGATTCATCAAAAGGTTTTTTTCCAGGAAACCATACTCGAGTTGTACATGGGGCATTGGCGTGTTGCTATACGCTAACCAATGTCATTACACTATTAAGATCTATCCAAGTGGGAGCTGTTAGTTTTGTGGACAAATTTAATACGTGTATGTCCAGATTCGAACTCGAGACCACGGGATTGCACACTTTAAAAATGAGAGTTGATGTGTTAGCTTTACTAAAAAGTGATGGTCATCTACGTATTTATAACTCTGAAATGTGTTGTAGAACATGTAATAGAATAGTCAAAGGGCTCGTGGACTTGGGCTAAGCTAATAGGTTATAAGTTAAGTTAAGCCAGTCTATTTTGTTATGTAGCAATCCAAGCCCAATCCACAAACCAAACGTAGCCCATAGAAAGCCCATTGTGGCGTCTTACTTAACGTATAAAAACCACCACACACATCATTTGTGTGGTGTGCTTGAGTGTGAAGTGTGTGTGTTTTATATCTATAATATTCTCTTCATTTTACTACTCTCTCTCTCTCTCTCTAAGTTCGACACATATATACTACATATATCAAGTCACCATTCTTGCTTAATACGATTAATATAGTGTGTGATATTGTTAGATCTAAGGTCCTACAAGTGGTATCAATCGCCTAACAACGATTTAGGATTGTTTGTAAAACAAAAAGTTGTTTCTAAAACTCTTTCAAACTTGGAACAAATGTCCTCAAACAATCCTTTTAACACAAGTGCTGCTAGAGGATATTTAGATGATTTTAAAAAGAGAATTGAAACATTTCAAAATATTGTTGCATCCAAAACTACTATCAGTATCAACAACCGGCATTCAAGTTTTCATGTAGAAATGAAAAAGGTGTTTGAAACACAAATTACACTACTCCACTAAATAACATCCATGTGAGAGTAATTCATTTTGAACAAGCATTTTTGAAAGAAACAACCGACTTTGTCAAGGACCACAAATCCTTGGTGAAGGAAGCTAATGAAAATATTGAAAACATCAAAGTTTTGGAAAACCTAAATGACTCTCTCTTCGAAGCAGTTATGTCAACCAATATTATGTCCATCATTTTACAAATATATTCTGTTGAAGACGTGATGAGTGTCTAAATACTCATCATTTTTGTCACATTTAGACTGCAAAAACATTAAAAAACATGCAGATATGCTTCAAAATGCACAAAATATCATTTGATTGTGTTTTTATGTGTTTTATGTGCAAAAGGATCAAAAACAGTTAAAACGAACATATTTTGCATAATTGTCAATTTCAGTCCCTTAACTTTCAGAAATTGGCAAAAATAGTCCTTGGTGTTAAAAATATCATTCAAGGTCCCTAAACTATTTAACTTTTACATAATTGGTCCTTGGATGAAAGTTTTAAAGAAATGGCAGTTTTGGTCCTTCAAGTTTTAAAAATGACATAAAAGGTCCCTGAAGTTTCAGAAAATGGCAATTTTGGTCCTTGAAGTTTAAACATTTCCAAATTCCATTTTTCTATAACCCTTAACCCATTTCTATTCCCAAAAAATCCAAATTTTACCCTGTTTGACCACAAAAAGTCAAAAGGCAGTTTTAAATAAAGATGGTCAAAGTTGTACAGTAACCCAAAAGTCAAACTTTCACAAAAACCGCCTTATCTTCTCCACCTCACCCCTCCAGCTGCTATTATCCTTTCCACCTCACTACCTACTTCACCAATTGTCCCCTCCACCTCCACCTCCACAAACATCCAAGATTCCTTAATTGCTAATAACCTGCTTTTGATATTTTGGTGCCAAAAGTGGAATTGGACGATTGGGATTAATTGAAGACAATGGATAGCTGGGATTTGATCAGAGGGCTGAGAAGAAGCTTTTGGATTGCTATTAAAAGAAAAAAAAGACTAGAAGATAGAGTTGTCCCAGTTTTTAGACCATTAGTAGTGTAGTTTTTTAATTAATGTCGACTAGTTAGTTTTAATGTAATTTTGTTCTGGGTTTTGTTTAAATTTACAATCTGCAAGTAATTTAAGTTATGTTTGAAGTGATCAATTGAAGTAATTCCATGTTTCCAGTTAAAACTGAATTTCCCGCCAAATTTGTTCTTATTTGTTTTTGATTTTATAAGCTGTAAAAGGTGTTCAGATAAGCTCTGTTAAGCTTATTGGTACTCATTCAAGAAGTAATTAAGTTTCCTGGGTTCTAATTCCAAGTTTGAAGAAAAGTCAACGAAAGTCAACATTCTTGGTCAATAAGCTCAATTCGAAGAATAAGCTGATGTGACAAGCTTATTTGGGTATTTTCTAGCTTATTGGATAAGTTTGGTTGTGGGTTGTTCCTTGTTCCTTTGTTCCATAATCAGCAGATCAGTTGTGAGTTCCATTTTCAATTTTTAGCTTATTCCTGCATAATTGTGTTCAGCTAGCATTAGTGCTTATTGCTTTTTGGTTCTTGCTTTTTAGTTGTTAAAACATTTAGGTAATCATAGATTAGTGATTTTTTATCTTAATTCTGTCAACTTGTAGTGTATTTTAGCCTTATCAGTTTTAATCAGGGGTGTTTGGTTTATAAGCAGTCAAAGGATCAAAAAAAAGCAACTACTGTACATTTGCAAATTACCCAACTTTGTACCAGCTTATTATAGACCAAATAAGGTGTTCCCAAGCCCAAATTAGCAAATTAGATCAGTATAGTAGTTATGCATAGCATGTTTTAATTTCAGCCCTCAAGTAGTCCAAATAAGCCAATTATAAGCACAAGCGTATTTGGCCCTTGTTCTTTTCAATTCTGAGGTCCTTAAGGTCATATTAAAGTAGTCAAAATAGCCTAAGTAAGTTTCATTTGGTTTGCACAAGGTCTGCACTTTTTCTGCACTTTTTGTCATTTTTTCGTATTTTTGCATTTTCAGTCAGTTTTTGTTTATTTTTCATTTCTTCATCTTAAGGAGTTAGAAGCTAAAATTTGGCACGCATATAGTTCCCTAGCTTGTGTACTTCGCCATATTTTTAGTTTATTTTTAGGATTTTTTTATCAATGCTTTTCAACAGCTCAAATTGGGCTATTTTTGCCCTGCACCACAGAAAATCAGCATACTTTTTAGCTTATTTTGAGCTCTCCAGCTTATTCCCATAGCTTTTCTTGAATCCCTAGGCTTATTCATATGTACCTCAGTCCCTTTTAGCTTTTTCCTTCAGCCCTTGGCTTATATTCTAGCTTTTAGCTTATTTTGTCAAAATCTAGTCTTAAAACCTTTATTATATAAACTGTTGAGATAAGCAGCTGTTTTCCAGCTTATTTAGTGAATTCTAAAAATATTCCCTTTATTAAAGTTGCTTATTTATAGCTTAAAAGTACTTAGCAAAAAGAAAAACCAAAAAAATAAAATAGTTTGTAAAAAGTATGCAAGGAGGGATTCGAACCCTGGTTATTTAGCTCAGATCTCAAACTGAGCTCGTGCACCATCTCCCCTACCTTGTCCTTAGTGCTTTTTGTTTCATCTCTTTTATTTATACTAGGACCTTTTCCCTTTTAAGCTAATAAGCTTCAACAGCTTATTTTTCAGCTTATTTTTAAGCTTTTCATAACTTTTATATTTTCCCTAGCTTTAGTATACTACTAAGTAAATAAATAAAAAGTTTCATAATTTTCTGAAAAGTTTTAGTATTTTTAATCTTTTAATTAGTTTAGAATAATAATTAATTCATAATAAAAAGAAAAATAATCAGAAAAATATAAATCTTTTTTACATAATTTTATTTTGTCATTTATAATCTAGGAAAAATATAATTATATCTGTAGACCTTAAGAAAAACAAAAACAGAAAAATAGTGATAGCTTCTATTTAATAGAATTTATCTTTTTAAATTTTAATTAAGCATTTTTTTCATTTTTATAATTTTCTTAGCTTCTTTTCACCTCATAATATTTATAGAAAAAGTTTTAGATTTTTCTCAGATCATTTAGTATTTATAATAAATTAAATTAGTTTAATAAGTAATTAAATAATAAATAATTAATAATAATTAGATAAAAAGTGAAAAAAAATATAATTTTAGTTTTAAAATAAGTTTTAAGTTATTTTAGATTTTTAAAAGTTAAATTTTCATTTTTCTAGCTTTATTTCACGTTTCCTTAGTGTAATTCAGCTCAAAACCTTTCCTGTTCAATTCTCACTCGATCACATATTCGTTCTATTACAGTTTACACACCTCGTTGGGACATAACGACCCGGGGATACACTAAACTCTCCTTGGACTTAATTGCATTGTGTCCTTAAGCTGTTTGACTCTTGTTGACCATTTGCTTGGTCGATATTAGTTGACCGTTTGGGGCCGATCAAGACGATGAAAGACTAAGAGCTAAGACCTCTGCAATTGTTTCAAAATATGAAAATGCTCTTACTACACTTGAAAAAGAAAACGTATCATATTATCGAAAAATCGAGGAATGCAAGTATGACAAACTGTCGTATGAGTGTGCCTACAAGGACATGAAAGAACAAAATAATCTTTTGAGGTCTCAGCTGGAAAGTCAAAAAGGGAAGGATGTGGATACTAAGATTGCAAAACCATCGACTTCGGACAAACCGGTTGTTAAACCAAAAATGTCGATTTCTAAATTTGTTCGACAAAACGAGTCACTCTAACACCCTTGCCCAAGCAAAATGAAAAAGAAAATAATGTTGATAAAGGAAAAGCGGTTGTCGAAACACCAAAAGTTATAGCATCTGGCCTTTATAAGATTAGTCCCACTAATGCGTCTGCCTCCACATCTAAAACATATGGGACAAATGAAAAGAGTGTAAATGTTAATCCAAAAGAGTCTAGGAATGCTAAAACAACTTCAAAGGACAACAATATAAATCCTAATGTGTGTGCCTTACCTTCTACAAGATTAGAAAGCACCTCTAGGAGCAGCAGGCTACAACCTAGGAGCAATAAAAGGAACAATAGAGTCTCACATGTCTCTAAGAGTAGATGCTAGAATAAAGTTGAAAAAGTAGAAGAACACCCTAGGAATTTATCGTTTTGTAATAAGAGACATATATCATCTGAATGTAATGTCAAAAGTACTATTTCTAATGCATGTAATGATTCTGTTTGTTTAATGTGCAAGAAATGTTTATCTAATGATGTTTGTGATGATTATGTTTCTAATAATGTAAATCTTACGCCTGAACAGAAGACCGTTCCAAAGGGAACTAATGCTAGATCTAGATATATAAAAAGACTAATTGCACAATTTAGGTCAACCACTAGTAGTCAAATGCCTAGAAACTACCTTATGTATTGTGTATGGAAACCAACGGGTAGAAAGTTTACACTCGAGAATGGCAAATTGTCAGCTATGCAAATTGATCCAGTAGAAACTTTCTATGAGTGTGATTCGGATGTTACCCCTAACCCCATAGAACCAAATGTTAAACGGTTTCCAAATACAAACTCTTATGTTCTTCGTAGGTTATCGAAATATGTCTTTGGATCGTCGACTCAGGTTGCTCCAAGCACATGACCGGGAATCTAAAGCTGCTGATCAACTTCGTATGGAAATTCATGGGAACTATACGCTTTAGAAATGATCATGTAGCAGCTATTCTGGGTTATAGAGATCTTTAATTTGGGAATTATTTAATCACTCGAGTTTACTACGTTGAAGGGTTGGGACATAACTTGTTTTCAGTTGGGCAGTTTTGTGATGCAGATTTAGAGGTTGCATTTAGAAGAAACACGTGCTTTGTTAGAAATTTGGTTGGCGATGATCTCTTAACTGGGAATCGTGGAACCAACCTATATGCTATCGACATCAACCAAATGGCTTCTTCATCACCAATTTGTCTTATGACAAGAGCATGCGACACAAAGTCCTGGCTGTGGCATAGAAGATTATCTCATCTCAATTTCGACATAGAAATATAACTTATTATCAAGATTATCAGTTATCATAGCCTGTAATGCAATTCTAATCCCCCCTTAAGATGTTAAGAAATATAGATATGCGCACTTACCAAAGTTACCCCTTCTTTCGAAAGTTCTTCTAAACCTTCACGGTCAAAAACTTGCCCATCCAAGGGTGACTCGTCTATCTGTTAAATGTAATCTTTTAAAAATCTTAAGTAATAATTAAGAAATAGCATACACATGAAAAATAAAGAACAGATGTACCTTCCAGTCCCCTGTATGAAGAATAACACCATCGGAACACCGAAGAACCAATCCAGAACAATCAGGAATAGAATGGGTGACCCTTATTGGTTCGATTTCAAATGGTCCAGCAACAAATTTTTTCTTTGTTTTGAATGTTTTAAGCCTTGATGGCACGAATATCCCGAATTCCTTCAAACGCTTCTTAATGAGCTGCTCAAAACAAAGAGTGTCAACTATCGAAATCTCAAAAATTTACTAGAAGTGGTAGAATGGGTAGTTTTTGTACAGGTCGGGTTGAGTTTACAAAAAATAATGTAGGAGGTTTTATGCATTAACCCAATTCCTTTTCAGATATTATTTTATTTCACTTGTTTGACTAGTTAGAGATTAAAAATATTCATAAAGAAATTGACCAAAATCTCCACTTCTAATTTTATGCAAATGCATATAAATACATAAACAGAAAGAAATAAGCTGACAAGTATATACACACCTCCATTGTAAAGGACGATGCAAATATCGGAGTGCGTATATCCAAAGCTGGTATAACCTAGTTAAACAGTATATACACACCTCCATTGTATAGCTGAGATGGATTCATGTGTGTTAAGGTCAATCCATACCAATTAGAAGAAAGTAGATTAATAAGAATAATAATAAATAAATAAATAACATGCGTAATCAAATAAAATAAAAACTTACTCAGGAAACATGACACCGGCATCAATTAAAATATAACGATCATAATTCCCAACAAGCATGCAGTTCATTCCAATTTCTCCTAGACCTCCAATGGGAAGAATACGGAGTGGTGGGCCATTAGGGCCTTCATAGAACTTCTCCATTTTCCGCTGCACCGAGTCCTCCATGCTCTTTCCAGCCCCTTCCAATCTTCCAGATCGCTTAGGGCCTGATCTTGATCCTGATCTTGATCCATGAGTTCCTACATTATGGTCAATAAAGACAGTACAACTCAGGCCACAGTAGAAAGTCAAAACCCCTAAATTGCATAATTTTGTTAATTTATTGCCACTTTACCATCAATCACTCATATGGGTATCAAAGATATATCGAGAATTTTCATTATTCCAATAACAAAAGATACCTGAATATGAAGGAGGTGGCATAAAGCAAGAAACCAGAAGCCTGGAAGTGTTGGGTTGCAACCCGAGCCTATGATGACAATGTGATATACCATTGATTGCAGGCATTGCCATTTTTTAGCTTCACTGAGACTCAGTGGCAGATCCGTGGATCCAGGATTCTGAATCACGTACTCAGTGACCAATATCTATAACCAGATAAAACCATACAATTTAGAATAGCAATAAATTGTTTATGAACAGAAACTAACTTATTTATTACATTAATAGTTTGAAACACATGCACAATTCAGATTAACAATTGTTCTCATAGGGTTTCTATGCTTTGTTAGCGAAACCTAATTCATTAACTCAGAAAGAAAAGATAACAAAGCCAGTCTTAACTCATAGTAACACTAATAGCCGCTACTGTGAAAAGGTATACAAAAATAAAATACAGCAATTGCGTTTCTATGACCTAAAAATACCCTTTGGCCACTCGCAAACTAAAATAAGATCACTAATTGTATCACATTTTCTAGAGAATGCCTAGAGCAGAAATAAAAATTAACCTATCTCTGTTACACGTCTAACTTAAGCCCAAAACCCAAAAGGCGTTACAAATACGCTAGCTCTCGGCAACCAGCATGACACATCATAACCATTATACACATTGTTTTTTCTACTAAAATGTATTTGTAACAGAAATGATAGTCTTATAAAGGAACACGCAGTAACAGCTCTGCACTTAAGGGGTCGTTGGATAAGCTTATTTAGCCAGCTTATGGGCTTATTTGATTTTGGAAAAGTCAATAAGCTCACTTATTGGAGCTTATCAACTTGAGCTTATTGACTATTTAAGTCAATAAGCACAACCTCATAAAGCTTATAAAGTGAGCTTATAGACTTTTTCTAAAATCAAATAAACCCATATAAGCCGGCCAAATAAGCTAATCCAAACAACCCCTTAATGTTAAAACCCATTTGAGCAAAGTCATTTTATCAAACACGTGGTGTGCATTCAAAATTTAGAAACTAAAACATTAATATAAGGTAAACCATTGCATAATACCTGCAGATAAAGTTGCTCTAAGCAGAAAAAGAATAAAAATTTAAGATGAATAAAGATATGTTTGAAGATATTTTTGTTTTCCGTTGGGGGGTTTATCCATGACTTGAGGAAGTAGATGTTTAAGGCTGAGAAGCTGTGGCTCTAGGCCTCACTAGTACTCATAACTTGGGCTCAAATTAGTTGGGCCTGTATTTCATAAACTTGTCGACACGAAAATAAAAAGATTGAGTATATAAACATGGTTGTGCTCGAGTTGACCTACACCTACTTAACCTGTGTATCACTATCAGTGACAAATTAGGGGTCTCGCAGTGTCACGAGATCTTGTAATTTTGATTTGTAATGTTAATTTTCTTAAAAGATACATGATTTTCGAAAATTCATGCGGTCCAAAGGAATTGTGCTTTTAGTATTTTCTTAGTTGATCCGTTAGCATGTGACAATAGACATGATTTTTATTAAAATTTTGCACCCGGTCACTTTTATTCCTAGTTCTGTCACTTTCGTGTATGTTCAATAACTTTCGGCATGAAATCAAATGTGTGTTAATACCAACTTTTTATTGAACCGAAGTAGGCATATTAATTTTCGTAAAAGATGACTTTTGAAGTCCAACTTACAACTCGTCATGTTAATGAGTAAAAAAATTGTGTTCGTGGATAATGTGCGTTAATGAGTAGTAAATAACTTTCGGAATGAAATCAAAAGGGTGCCTTTGACAACAGATAAAGTAAAAGAGAAAAGTTCAATCAGAGACTAATAATTCTAAGTACATTGAGGAGTAAATCCTAACCGCTTATTTTATTCAAAGAAAAATGAAAGGGATTAATTGACTTTCTCAATTAAAACTCACTTCTGACATACTTTTTTAAAAAATTGCGTATTTAAAGAACTTTAAAAACGAAATAAATTACAGTAATGTGACGAGCATTTAATTATCTTTAAAATATAATGGCACTTTCATATATTTTCGACAATTTATATATATATATATATATATATATATATATATATATATATATATATATATATATATATATATATATATATATATATATATATATATATATATAATATATAGGGGCTTTTATTTTCAGAACCCTGTTAAGTGCGAGAACTCTTCTAGACCAATAAGATTTTTTTAAATATTAAAGATTATTATTTAATCATAAGGGTATTTTAGTAAAATACAATTTTTATATTATTTTCGAATTTTTTATTAAATCCCGTTTCAAAACATTCCTAAATTTTGGGCTTTTTTTTTTTTTTTTTTTGTAATTTGTATCCAGAATATTACAAGAACATATGTGTTTTTGTTTCTTTTTTTTTTTTTTTTTTTTTTGAAAAAAATTAGGTGCATGCATGTTTTTTAAATAATGTAAATTTAAATGTGTTTCTATAATGTAATTATTCACATTTTTTTATCAACCTATCAATATTTTTGTCTAACCATTATTTTTTAAGAAGTTTGAAACACAAATCAAAGAAAATAAATCATTATAAAAGAAAAAAAAAAGATTCATATACTTAAATGTTACATTCCACTTAATTACAAGAACATAAAACACGTATGCAATAATCGTATATCTTCAAAAATCACAAATTATCTTCATGTATATTTTTGTTCATCCACTTCTCGGTTTTCAATGATATCGTCATCTTCATCAATCTGAAACAAGCATGCACAAAAACAATTAAACCATAAACAATTAAGAAATAAAAAATAATCCTAACAACTATTATAACGCATATGCACAATCTTTTATAACATGTATATTCTATGAAAACCAAAATATGTACCGGATAACATGTATGTTAATAACATGAAAAACAGCCATGTTCAATGTAAAAACAAGTATGTTCAATGAATAACATGTATGTTCTATGAAAACCAAAATGTGTACTGAAAAACAAGTATGTTCAAACAAGTATGTTCACCGAAAAAACAAGTATGTTCAAACACGAATTCCACGTTTTATCTAGACATGTATTATCTACACATGAAAAACAGCTATGTTCAATGTAAATGTATGTTCATAAAAAATGAGTATGTTCAATGTAAAAGTATCTACACATGAAAAACAGCCATGTTCAAACACTGAAAAATGAGTATGTTCATAAAAAAAAAAACAAGTATGTTCGGACACATATATTAGAACCAATCTATTAATTCTTAAACAAGTTATTTAGCCACTTATGTTTATCTAACTCAAATTCATTTAATAACGATTCCCATTTATGAACAAATTCAACAGGCTCATCGCTTTCCCTCCATACGAGAGAACATAGACATTTCTTGAATTTACCTTCTTCACATATATTAGAACCAATCTATGTAAAAGCAGAAAAAAAAAAAATGTATTAACATTAGATCACTTTACATACAAAAGTTAAGTTTAATAATCATCACTGATCCACAAACACTTTAAACCATCGACCCATTAAATATTTTACCAAATATTGATAAACAAATATTGCTACTGACCAATATTTTACCAATCTTCCAATCAATAAAGCACAACAAATATTGATAAACAAATATTTTAGTAGTAGCAACAACGTCCAATATTTTACAAATCTACCAATCAATAAAGCACAACAAAATTGATAAACAAATATTGCTACTGACCCTCACAAATCAAAACTCAATCTTTGTATAAATCCTAGGTAACAAGCTCCCCAATTGAGTGGCGGCTGTTTGGATCTGTGAATTAAGGAGGAGCGGTGGTGATAAGGAAGGTGGCGTTTTTGGATCTGTGAATTAAGGAGGAGCGGTTTCTAGGTTAGTATAGGAGAGGAGAAATAGACGGTTTGCAACAAGATCGGTTTTGTAGAGAGGGGTAGATGAAATTACACCACTACCCTTTTTTTATTTAAGGATTAATATTTAGTTTTTCATTTATTACAATTATGCCATACATCATCTTGGCCATTGATCTACTTATCCAACGGTTTAAAGGAGGTTCTCGCAGTTCCCGCACTTAACAGGGTTCTGAAAATAAAGATACAGTATACATATATATATATATATATATATATATATATATATATATATATATATATATATATATATATATATATATATATATATATATATATACTATATATATATATATAACAGGAAGTTGCATACTTGCATGATATAATATATACCACATGTGATATAACACTAATCTCTAAGATTGAACACTAAAGCATGTTGTCGCTAAATGAGCATAAGTATTTGTATTGAACTCTATAAGATTCCCCTTTTTTGCACAAAAGAATACACATCCGTAACTTTTTAACCATATATCACACACATTTTTTGAAACTTTAAATCAATTGTTAGTATTCAAACTTAACATGCTGAAACATATCAGGATTTTCTATTTTGCAGAGTTGCCAGGCGGTTGCAGGGGATGTGACTATACGTGGAAACCGAGCTCAATACGCTGATTATACAATTCCCTATCTGAGTGCTGAAGTTTACATGCTTGTGCATACTACACATGAATGGAACCAAACCCTCTGGACCTTCTTAAGACCTTTTACTACTAGATTATGGATCACATTAATTTGTGCATGTATCTTAACTGGAATTGCACTTGCAATATTAGAACACCGTGCTGGCAACCAAAGATTTGCAATCCCATTCTACAGGCAACTCGTAATGGTCATATGGTTTCCTATTTCGACATTCTTCTTCAATGAAGGTACTTACTTTGAGATACATGAATGATTTAGTGTGTTTAATAAATTTAAAAAAACTGTTACATTCTCAATAAATATATTTCTTTAGCGTTGAATTTTGTTGACTCTAAATTAAACGTTTCAAAATAAATGGTTAGTCATCCGGTGTACTTTTTGACATTGTAACATATGCAACAAGTGCTTTTTGACATTGTAACATATGCAACAAGTTGTTGAAGGTATGAAAGCTAGTGACAAACAAAATCCGCAACAATATATATGGACATAAACATTCTCAGGAAATTAGACCGATAAGAGGCAACAAACAGTATCTAAGAGAAATTTTTGTTATTTCTTATTCTTATGCAGGTAAGTTAGTCAACAGGTGCTTTAAAGTTGTGCTTGCTATGTGGTTATGTATGATATTCATAGTTCTTCAGATTTTCACAGCTACTTTATCCTCATGGTTGACACTAGATCAACTGCGTCCCAAATTGCCTACAAGTTGTTTTGAAAATGTTGGATATCAAGGTGGTTCATTTATAAAAGATCTTATAATGCAACGATACAATTGTTCCGGAAACAAGCTAATGGCTCTTAACAGCTATGAAGATTTCAGAAATGCGTTGTCGAATGGTAGTGTTAATGCCATCTTTGATGAGCTTCCCTATATTGAACTATTTCTTACCAAGTATGGATCTGAATACATTAAATTTGGACCGATACACCAGGAACCTGGAATTGCCTTTGTGAGTTTCTCCTCTTCCCTCATTCTCTCTTCTTTCTCTTTTAAGGAACTGTTTCTCTAAGCTTTTTCCGATTATGTGACTAGCCAAGGTGCCCGAGAATCTGTAGGTGTTAGGGTCATGATAATCTAAAGATTGCGATAATTCTTGAATCATGTATAATCCAATTTCCGAATACCATATTTAAACCTTATTTAGTGCCTAGGGTTACACGAAATTCATATATGGGATACGACAAGCACACAATTCAATTCTAGGCACAAGAATGAGAGGCAAAACATGGAAAATATTGTATATGTTGTTATGATTGTTTATATTAAATGAAAGACCAAAATGATGTCTATATATAATACACAAAGTGACTTTTGGAGAAAAGTCTTACCCTTTCAATGGTCACACTTTTTGGTGAGAAGTAACCAACTTCCAAATAGATTTTAGCGACATTAATAGCGACAATTTTTCTATTACTATTGACAATAGTCACATCTATTTAATGGTTGCAACACCTTAGTGACGAATAATCTGTCACTACAACTTTGCCATTCATCATATCCGAAATCAGAATTAATTAATTTATAAAAGCATGCACTCCGCACCTCCTAACTTGCATTGTAACTTAACTTAAAATCACTTTGGTCTCGGGCATTCTTAATTACACAAAAATGCTTGTTGACACAAAAATCGATCACCAATATAATCAAATTGAGAAAAAACGCTGCAGGTTTTTTCTGTTATTTAGAAAATCACAATTCCTTTTCAATACTGAGTACACACGGAGTAGTTTGTTAACCGAAATTATAATAGCCATGAAATGAAAAGAAAAAATAAATCTAAGTACTACGACTATATTTTACTAGAATTATATATGTACGTGCCTCTAATTTCTCAATCTTACTACATTATTACTTACATTCTACGTGTGTTAGTAATGTCATTCTTAATCTTCAACACACATACAATAATTAACTCACTACCTTCATGTGCGAAGTCAAATCAATGCAGCTTTCGTCCAAGCTCTGTGGCTAGTCTGCGCTCTTCTACGTGTGTTAGTAATGTCATTCTTAATCTTCAACACACATACAATAATTAACTCACTACCTTCATGTGCATACTATGCCAGGCATTCGCTCGTGGATCTCCTTTATTACAGAACTTTTCTAGAGCAGTCATAAATATCACAGAAAGTGATGTTATGATGGACATGAAGAGAAAGTACCTTGGGTTTTCTCCTCCCGATAAATCGCGGCCCAAGCGAACCCTTCCACAAAGTCTTGATGTTCAGAGTTTTCTTGGATTCTTCATCTTCATGGGTATTGTGACTATAGCCGCTATTATCTCATCAGAAATTTTCCTTTTGCATGGTAAAAGTAAAGTTGGAATTGAAAAAGAAGAGCTTAAAGAACAAGATACAACATCGGAAGAAGTTCAGATTAAGATCCCCAATTGATTAGCTATACATTTGAGTAGGTAATATAGGTAGACAAATTAGCATATACCAGTGCTTACATGCTTGTTGTGTTGTTCTGTGTATTGATTAGAAGGGCTGCTAATAAATCGTGAATGTCATATCAGTATTTTGTAGTGATATTATTCTTGTTTACGCCTAATACACAGGAGAGAACAGTGGGTGATTTTGTAGTGACATTGTTCTTGTTTTGGGCTATTCTTATAACCGTATAATATGCACTTTTTAGTGCTTACCTTGTTGGTGATTTTATATGAAATTTATTGCCGTGCAAAAAATAAAAAATGAGTATATTGTTCCTAGAACTTCAGAAAGTGAGCTTATAGACTTTTTCTAAAATCAAATAAGCCCATATAAGCCGGCCAAATAAGCTAATCCAAACAACCCCTTAATGTTAAAACCCATTTAAGCAAAGTAACTAAGTCATTTTTTCAAACAGTTGGTGTGCATTCAAAATATACAAACTAAAACATGAATATAAGTTAAACCATTGCATAATACCTGCAGATAAAGTTGCTCTAAGCCGAAAATGAATAAAATTTTAAGATGAATAAAGATATTTTTGTTTTCCGTTAGGGTGTTTATCCATGACTTGAGGAAGTAGATGTTTAAGGCTTAGGAGCTGTGGCTCTGGGCCTCACTAGTACTCATAAGTTGAGCTTAAATTAGTTGGGCCTATATTTCATAAACTTGTCGACAGGAAAATAAAAAGAGTTGAGTATGCTCGAGTTGACCTACTTGACCTAGGATGAACTAGAGGGTCTCACAGTGTCACGGTTTTTGATTTGTAGTGCTGATAGTAATGTTTTGAATAATTGCGGTTATAAACAAGTTATTGAGTCTGATAAGTTTGTTTTGTCAAAACATTTCATATTTGTTGGTTTTAGTTATCTTTGCAACCAAATGTTTAGACTTATTATTAATCATGATATGTTAATTTTGCCTTTATGTCTACTTGTAATCTGAATGATTCAACTCTTTGGCATGCTAGACTAGGACATATTCACTTAAAAAGAATGCAAGATATGTCTAAAGATGGATTAATATTAACCTTTTATACGAACAATGAAAAGTGTAAAACATGTATGTTGACTATAAATCACGAAGCAACCATTTTAAAATGTAAAACGTGAAACTGAAGTTTTGGAGTTAATACATAGTGATTTATGTGCTTTGCATGCTACTCCTACTCTGGGGAACAAGAAATAATTTCTGACTTTTATTGTTGATACTTCTAGGTTTTGCTATGTTTATTTGTTACATCCTAAAGATGAAGCATTAGATAAATTTAAAGAGTTTAAAACTAAAGTAAAATTGCAACACGAAGCCTTAATATAAAGACTTGGAACATATATGGGAGGTGAATGTATTGATTCATTATACTTCCAAACGGTAGGAATTATTCATGAAACTATTGCTCCCTATACACCACAACAAAATGATGTTCTAGAGAAGAAGAATAGGGTCATGAAAAAATGGTTACTTCCATTTTATGATATTGGATTAAGTGAGGGATTTTGGCGTGAATAGGGTTCCTAACAAAAGGAACAAGACTACCCATTATGAAATTTGGACTAAGAAAAAGGCAAACTTGAATTATCTTCGTGTTTGGGGTTGTAGGGATGTTGTAAGACTCCCTGATCCAAAGATGAAAACCGTGGGTGATAGAGGTACAAATTGCATGTTTATTGCATATGTTGAGCATTCCAAGGCATATAGGTTCTATGTTATACAACCTAATGAATTTGTTTCAATTAAATCAATAATTGATCAAGGGATGCAATATTTAATGATCGCGTCTCATCTATAACTAGACCAAATTATATGGTTCCAACCACAAGTGGAACTGATAAGGACACAAATGTTGAAGTCTCAGATAAGGTTGTTGATCAGCAACTTGAGCTTCAGAGTAGCAAAAGAAATAGGAAACCAAATCATTTGGACCTGAATTTCAATTATACTTAATAGAAGTAACACTCCTATTGCTTTAATGATGAGGTCAATCCTAAAATATTTGATGAAGCAATGAAGTCTCAGGCTGTTGCTTTCTGGAAAGAAACAATCAATGATGGACTCCATCATGGGCAACAACACTTGGGTGTTGGTTGATCTACCTTCTGGTTGCAAACCTTTTGGTTGAAAATAAATCTTCTAAGATGAAGGTAGATGGAACTAATGAGAAGTTCAAGGCAAGATTGGTCATTCAGGGCTTTAGATAAAAGTTAGGGATAGACTACTTTGATACTTATGCTCTAGTAGCTCATATCTCAACCATTAGACTGATAATTGCCTTAGCAGCAATTCACAATCTGGTTATTCATCAGATGGATGTGAAACAACATTCTTGAATGGTGAAATGGATGACAAGGTTTGTATGAACTAACCTCGGGGCTTCATCATGCCAGGAAATGAAAGCAAGGTGTGCAAACTTGTGAAATCCTTATCTGGACTGAAACAAGCACCTAAACAATGGCATCAAAAGTTTGATGAAGTGGTTTTGTCTAGTGATTATCATCTAAATTAATATGACAAATGTGTATATAGCAAAATTGATAAATCTGGTAAAAGAGTCATCATTTGCCTATATGTTGATGACATGTTGATCTGTAGAACTAACCAAAATCAGGTTAGCTTAACAAAATAATTTTTGTCACCTAAGTTCTCCATAAAAGACATGGGGGAGGCTAATTTTATCCTTGGTATAATGATCTGTAAAACCCTAAAATCTGTTTTCCTAAATTCCTATATAATTTGAAATTTTATCCTAAGCCTTATGACTACTGATAAGTAGTTAAGACCTTATAATATGTATTAATTAAATTAATATGTGTATTAGCCTAAGTAATTAACTAAATAATGTGTGTAACTTACTAATCTTGTTCTAAGCATGTACACGTTTTCTTGTGGTATATTGGAACTGAAATTCTTGCTTGTTCCACCCTTTCACATGTTAAACATGATAAGACCAAGTAATATCCTACTTAAATGAAAAGATTTGGTGTTCCCTTTCCTTAGCTACATACACAGTTTTCTTAATATACATCACACCTCATTCCCCCCTCATTATTTACCTAATATTCGGCTCTCTCTCTCCCCCTCCATACCAAAATTCTATAAACCATAAATTCCTTAGTTTCTCTCTACAAAGATCAAGAAGAAGTGGTCAAGTATTGCAGCCCCTTTGGTGATCGATTGAAGTGTGTAGCAGCCTTGTTCTTATCATTTGTCCTTGTGTTTTGTCTCGTTTATCTGCCCTAAAATTTGCCCTAAAGAGGTACTCATGATTCCTTGTATTTATCTCATCAATTCGACATATATACATGTATACATAAAACCATAATTTAATCATGTTAAACCTATATCTGAATCAAGCCCTAATATTTTGTCATTAAGAGACCTCGTATAACATTAATGGAACATTAATTACATGTTGGAAACCCTAGAATTAATTGTGGGTCGATTAGGGTGTTAAAAAGGGTTAGGGTTTTGTTTGTAAATTGATGGGATGTTGTCCAGAATTTGGGTGGTATTTAAAGGGGTCTAATTTGATGATGCCAATGTGTTTTTTTATGATTCTTGAGTCTAAAATTAAGTTTAAGTTTCCTACTTTCTGAATATATAAATTTCGTGGTCATTGGAGGTAGGGAGGGTAGTCTTTTGATTTTTACTAGATTAAGTGTCAAAACTGTATTTTGGATGTCTAAAAATCAGTTGGAGTTTTTGATTTTTAGTTTTAAAACCATAAGGAATTAAGAGGTCTCATTTGACAGGGAGAAGTTTTAAGATGTATACGACTTACTGGAATTTTTGTGGATTTTTCAAAAGTGTTTTGATATGCCTTTTAACTGCATACTTTCTGGGGGTTTCACCAGTTTATTTTCTGGACAGTCGTGTAAAGAGTGATTTTTATTGTGTGCTTGTACAAATGAATAAAATCTGGAAAAATTCTGGAAAATACTTAAGAATACTGAATTTAATTAAATAATTAGTTAAAACACTTATAAACCTAATATTTGTGTATTTGGA
This sequence comes from Artemisia tridentata subsp. tridentata, assembly GCA_021014915.2. NCBI lineage: Eukaryota > Viridiplantae > Streptophyta > Magnoliopsida > Asterales > Asteraceae > Artemisia > Artemisia tridentata. The sequence continues at coordinate 443,772,270 of CP139508.1, forward strand.
ACCTAAATAAGATGAATATCATTTTGAAGTCTAATAACTTATGTGTTGATTATTAATCATTGTTAACATCTAACTTTGGCATATTAGCATTTTAACTCTAAACTTTGATTAATTATGAATTCTACCTAAAAGTTCCATAAATAGGATAAAACCCTAAGTGTGTTAACATGAATTTCAATAGACATTTAAAATCAGTAATGAGCTAATAAGTATCGTATGGACCCTAATCCGTGTAGATTCGTTGAAGGAGGCGTGACGTTGTTTCCTTGTGTTCACTTTTCCGTTTGTTTCCATTTCATTCGCTAAGGTACGGATATTCTACCCTTTCTCAGTAAGGGTTTCGCATTGACTCTTCGATCCTTGACTTTATTTCATTCGTTATGATATTCGTTGGTGATTTCCGTTTGATATGATTTCTTATGATATGATATTTAGTTCTATGTCATTTGGTATGACATTCATTCATGTTGTTATACTATTTGGAGATACTATAATTAATTCATTATGATGTAATAGCTTTGTTTATTCTGTTACCCGAGCTAACTAGTCATGGAGGTACCATGGCCATGTCATTGAGGCACCAATGGCATGACACTATCTGTGGCGGTGTGATTGGTCCACGACGTTCCCTTTTGATATGTATATGATTATTGAGCTCGTGCACTTATTTGCCATGTTGGTACGCCAATATATTTGTCCGAATACAGGTGTATGGTGGTGTATGTATAACTTCGTTTTGCAGGGAGCGTATGGATGCATCCTAGGTTTGTTTGTGATATGATTATGATATGGCTTAGTAGTGAATGGTTTGTGTGTGCCATACACCCCATGTCACTTTTGGGAGTACGCGACTCCATTTGTTATGATATGATTATGTGGTTAAGCAGGTGGCATGCTTTGTGAGCTCGTGGGCATTTCCTTATGATTCATTGACTTCATTATCTTTCATTTGATTTATTATTCATTTGATTCTCATGACTTGTGACATCTTGTTCGGCAGATTCTTTTTTATTTCATTTCATATATTTATTTATATTTAGTTCATTATTCATTTATATCTGTTCACTGGGCTTTTTAAGCTCAGCCGCATTTTCTTTCCTCTGCGACAGGTATTCAAGCGGGGTGCTGGGATTTGAGTGATGAGAGTAGGAGCTTTTAGAGGACCAACCCAACCTTAGTTTCCCTATCTTTTGGAATCAGTTTATGACTTATGTCTTGGTTATTTTATTTCATTCTAGAGTTGGATTTGATTTGTATTTCTTTGGAAGTCATTTTGCTTCATGACTTGTATTTATTTATTTAAGTCTTCCGCTTGTATTTATTATGTTCTGATTGACACCATAATGTGACATTTTGACCCTTATCGGGTTGGGGTGTTACAATTATGGTATCAGAGCTTAGGCTTCGACCTGTAGTACCTTAAGTTATGACCTGTGAAGATGTGGCCCTTAGGATTGCACTATAGGTGCTTATGAATTGACCCTTGAGAAATTTGCTTTAGGTTTCGCCAGTGAAACTTAAGTTGTGACAGGTGAGGATCGGGTAGACTATAAGATATTTGTTTATGTATCACTCCTTCGCATCACTTTGATTCATATTCTTTCCTTTATTTGAGCCCTTGTTAAGATCATTCTTTCCGGAGATTTAGAAAATCTGTTAGGATACGCAACGTAAGTTTAGTGACCAATTAAATTTGGAATGCTTTGAGAACTTTATGGTAATGCCTTTTCACCATATAGGTTTCACCTTATGATATAATCGCATTCATTCCTGAGCCTTTGATTCATTTGTTAATTGTTTAGATGCTCATTCGTCCATTCTGAGAATTTTGCGATCATAATGTGTTGGATACATTTTGTGGTTTCTCTGCTTTTGCTATACACCTTAAGGTTTCCCTTACACTATCAGATTATGCCTTACCCATTTCCATTCCTATGACGAATCTTGTGGTTATTATCCATTACGTTTTGATAATAAGATCCGTTTTGCCAATTTGTTCCTTTAGAAATGTGTGACCTTGATGTTATTTTAAGTACATCATTTACCATGGTTCCCAATCTAGCATGTCCTCTAAAATCATCCTCTTCATGTGTTTTTGTAACCGTTAGAACAAATCCGTGATGATCTATCGTTAGCCAAAGAGCCTGAGGATGTTAGTCAGTTATCTTTATTTTTTTTCGTGATTCAGTACATTTCCGTTTAATCTGCCTACTTCAATTTTCGAGGACGAAATTTTCTTTTTAGAGGGGACGAGTTGTAAAACCCTAAAATCCGTTTTCCTAAATTCCTATATAATTTGAAATTTTTTCCTAACACTGTGTTCTCGAGTTGAGTAAAAGGGAGGAAGTAAAGTGAAAGTGAGAAAGTTTGTGTTCTCCAGTTTTTTTTAGAAATTAAAGTGAGGTAAAGTGAAGTAAAGTTGTTATATTTTAGTTATAAAACTTTCACTCCACTTTTGGGGTGATAGTCACTTTACTTCCTCTCTCTTACTTTACTTCCTCTTTCTTTCACTTTCATTCATTTTTTTTCTCTGGAACGCAGCGTAAGTCTTATGACTACTGATAAGTAGTTAAGACCTTATACTATGTATTAATTAAATTAATATGTGTATTAGCCTAAGTAATTTCTTAATATACATCATGCCTCATTCCCTCCTCATTATTCACCTAATATTCGGCTCTCTCTCTCTCCCTCCATACCGAAATTCTACAAACCCTAAATTCCTTAGTTTCTCTCTATAAAGATCAAGAAGAAGTGGTCAAGTATTGCAGCCCCCTTGGTGATTGATTGAAGTGTACAACAGCCTTGTTCTTATCATTTGTCCTTGTGTTTTGTCTCGTTAATCTGCCCTAAAATCTTCCTTAAAGAGGTACTCATGATTCCTTGTATTTATCGCATCTATTCGACATATATCCATGTATACATAAAACCCGAATTTAATCATGTTAAACCTACATCTGAATCAAGCCCTAATATTATGTCATTAAGAGGCCTCGTATAACATTAATGAAACATTAATTACATGTTGGAAACCCTAGAATTAATTGTGGGTCGATTAGGGTGTTAATAAGGGTTAGGGTTTTGTTTGTAAATTGATGGGATGCTGTCTAGAATTTGGGTCGGATTTAAAGGGGTCTAATTTGATGATGCCAATGTGTTTTTGTATGATTCTTGAGTCTAAAATTAATTTTAAGTTGCCTACTTTCTGAATATATAAATTTCGTGGTCATTGGAGGTTGGGAGGGTAGTCTTTTGATTTTTACTAGATTAAGTGTCAAAACTGTATTTAAGAGGTCTCATTTGACATGGAGAAGTTTTAAGATGTATACGACTTACTGGAATTTTTGTGGATTTTCAAAAGTGTTTTGATATGCCTTTTAACTGCATACTTTCTGGGGGTTTCACCAGTTTATTTTCTGGACAGTCGTGTAAAGAGTGATTTTTATTGTATGCTTGTACTAATGAATAAAATCTGGAAAAATTCTGGAAAATACTTAAGATATATATGTATCACTGGGTAAAATTAAAGAATTAAATGAGCTTGTTTGTGGTGTTTTAAAAATCATAAGATTTGGACCTGATTTATATAAGAATACTGAATTTAATTAAATAATTTGTTAAAACACTTATCAACCTAATATTGGTGTATTTGGAACCTAAATAAAATGAATATCATTTTGAAGTCTAATAACTTATGTGTTGATTATTAATCATTGTTAACGTCTAACTTTGGCATATTAGCATTTTAACCCTAAACTTTGATTAATTATGAATTCTACTTAAAAGTTTCATAAATAGGATAAAACCCTAAATGTGTTAACATGAATTTCAATCGACATTTAAAATCAGTAATGAGCTAATAAGTATCATATGAACACTAATCCGTGTAGATTCGTTGAAGGAGGCGTGACATTGTTTCCTTGTATTCACTTTTCCGTTTGTTTCCATTTCATTCACTAAGGTACGGATATTCTACCCTTTCTCAGTAAGGGTTTCGCATTGACTCTTCGATCCTTGACTTTATTTCATTCGTTATGATATTCGTTGGTGATTTTCGTTTGATATGATTTTTTATGATATGATATTTAGTTCTATGTCATTTGGCATGACATTCATTCATGTTGTTATACTGTTTGGAGATACTATATGTAACACCCCAACCTGACAAAGGTTAAGATATCACATTCCTGGTGTCAAACAGAACATACACAAGCGGAAGACTTTAATAATACAATTAAATTCAAAGGTTACAAATGAAATCTAAAGTAAATGAATTACAAGGACTACAACAAAGGTACAATAAGTCTAGCAATGATAATCTCCAAGTCAACTATAATCCAAGGTAGCTATCAAAGGTGTAGTCCTCTAGGAGCTCTTATGCACTATTCACTCATATCCCAGCTTCCCTCTAAAACCTGCCACGGTGAAAAGAAATGCGGCTGAGCTTAAAAAGCCCAGTGAACGGATATATGATAATAAAAAACAGAAATATAAATGTGAAGTTCAATTAAAGTACAATGGGGAAACATAAGTAGGCATAATGTAATATAAGGGAAAACATAGTGTATAGGTTAAGTAATAGGAATCCATGCAGTCGCCTGCATAAACAGAATCATAATACCATTGGCTTGAAACATAACATAGTCTTCACTTCTAATAAATTAAAGAGAGGGGAGACCTCTTAAGTAACATAAATGGAGTAGCGAACTCCCATGTGTGTATGGCGTGTGTTGCACACAATCACCATACACCAGATACAAAACATATACAACATATGTAGCAAATACAGATCCAGATCTAGGATGCATCCATACACCCCAGCAGAAAATCATAATCATCGTGGCCATACATATAATATAATAAAAGGGACGTGATGGGTCATCACTCCCCCACCCTAGAGTCATGCCATTAGTGCATCAATAACATGGTCATGGAACCCCCATGACTAGTGATACAGATACAGAATACATAATACGAGCCATCATAATCACATCAAGGGTTTATAGCAAAGGTTCTTGTCCAAAGGTTCATAGCGAGGTTCATATCAAAGGTTCATAATGAAGGTTCATAACTATGGTTCATATCAAAGGTTGTAAGTCACAAAGGAAACCTTAAAGATAAGGTCAGAATATCCGTACCTTGAAAAGCTGAATAAGGAAATGATCACAGAATGGGAAATACTCCTCTTCAGAATCTACACATGATATAGTTTTACTTATTAAAAGCTTGTTTTATAAGTTGTTTACTCATTGATGTTGTTCTTATTACAAATTAGGGTTTCTTTCCATTTCTAATAACTTTCCTCTTTTAATAACTTTCCATATTTAGTAAGTTTCCATATTTAGTAAGTTTCCATATTTAGTAACTTTCCGGATTAAGAAACTTTTAATACGACTTCCCAATTTAGTTAAATTAGGTTTAGGGTTCGGGATTATCAAATAGGTTTAACATACTCACACACAAGTCAAAACATCATTAACAAGTCATACACGAAATAGAAACAAGTATTGGGCATCAAGCATCAAAAGAACACCTTGAACATATAAACAATACATGTATACACATTAACAGATTTTATCATAAAATTTAGCCCAATTAACGAATTTTAAAAACGTAACAAAGTCCCAAACTAAAAATCCAAAAAATTATCACAGAAGCCCACATGTCTTAGGAGTCTACTGGAATTTTTCCAGATTTTATTATCAAGTGTACTCCCATTTTTAAAATCGTCTAAGTTAACATGTTCAGATTCGGATCTGCAGATACACTTCAAAAATATGCACTTAAAAACCTAACCATATTACTTCAGAAAATTCTACAAAAATTCCAGAAGGTAGTCTACATATGAAATATGATTCTTGTAAATTTGTGGTCTATAATATGCTATGGTTTGGAAATAAAAAATCATGGAACTCGACTGAAAAACAACTCAGCAAACACATTTTAACACATTATCGCATTAAATTCAGAAAAACATCAAAATCAAACCCAAATTTGTTCAAACCAATTGGAATACCTTCTTAGGACCCTAAACTAGGTTTACATGTAAAATTTCAGTATTAGAACCTTTAGAAGCTCATGTTATCAAGAACCCACAATCGACTATCAGTTCTGTCCCGATCAGAACACCACATAAAATAACGATTTTCAAACCTTTACACAACACAAAATAATCCGATTCACAACACTATCTTTTCCAGTATTTTAGACCCACATGTGACATAAAAGAAACACCAAACCACTGGTCATGATTCCTATTTTTTTGGTCACAAATTCAGTTCCGAAATCACATAAAATCACGTTTTCGCAAAGCCCTTTATTAAGCCGTATTTTATGTTATTTTATTAGGGTTTTGTTCCAATCTTTTAGCTATCATTCTTACATGTTTATTACTGATTAGAGAGTGTTTCATATGGTCTAGTACAATTCATCATGGGTCGATCCATATACACTTTTAAACTGATTTTGAATTAGGGTTTTAGCACTTGTTCTCATCGTTATTACTTATATTTTTATTCCAGATTTTATTTCATTTATTAGAGACCAAAAAGAGTGTCCAAAGACCAGATCATGATTGTTCATCTTTAGGTTATATTGATACTTGTGTCAATGGAATAGAAAACCAGGAGATAGATATACCTTGGTTGAATAACGAAACAAGGAACACAAGGACTCAACCCACAGTCTTCTGAAACAAATCCAAACCCTCCTCAAATCAACCCACACGATCAAATCAGTCAACTAAACCTCAACAATCACATGATTCTACCAAGGCTGAGACACCACAAGTCGATCACCATCTTAGCTATATTTCTTATTTGCTTGTTCTTGTAAATTCAAACTTTTAGAGGGGCAACATGGGAATTTCATGGATAATAAATACACATAATTCTTCAGTTTCTCAAGTAGCCTCGTGTTCAGTATAATTCTTCTAAAGGGTTCTCACAAACAGACATATCTTGTTCCTCATAATTCATAGTCTCAGAACTCTATCCAGAGTAGATCATAATGAATCAGATTCAACTGAAATAAAACGTACATGCAGCAGATGGTAGGCTTAACATATAGAACACATACGGACAGAAGACTGATTAGATGATAATATCAAACGGTAGAGAGCTCTACAATGAAGCTTAAGATTCTTAACGGATGTACCAAGGTCAACAAAATGCATGACGAGAGTTTAAACTTATCAAGATGTCTAACGATGAAGGTAGAACGTTCAGACAGATAGAATGAACCTATGGTCTACTAATCGCGGACAATCTTCATTTAATGTCAGAAATCTAAAGCTCCTCAGGCACTCCTCGAGATATCCTATGATCACAATAAGTGCACGTTATATGATGTAAGTATTATCACGTTGATCAGGCGTCATAATACTAGCATCATATAAATATGCCCTCATGATGGTCATACTCTATCCCGAGTTGTGAAAAAGCAACCTATCATCCTAAACGTAATGGAAACCTAAGTATGTCTAGCAGAAGTGAAGTACGTCATTGATTGCATCAATTACTCCATCTTTCACAGGAATCAACTCAACCAGACACGAATGTTCGCTTCAAGAATCCGTTCATTCAAAATACATGATCTCAAAACCTCCTCCAAGTCTGAGTAGTCTATCTTTGTTTGTCCATCAGTTTGAGAGTGAAAAGAAATCTTAAACTTGAGTCTGATTCCTCAAGCCTTCTGTAGTCCATCCTAGAACTGAGAGATAGTAATGCGAATCTTTGACATGATCATTGAATACCCTTCTACCAGCAAGTCTACTTCTGATCTCAATTCATCTTAGTACAACTAATATGAATAGGGAGATGAAACTGTGTGTCTCATTCAGGTCTTCTAACACAGCTCAACTTCGTCATCTTGATTAGATTCTTCTTCTATGCTCGCCACCACTTTCGCCTTGTGAGAAATGTCTTCCAATCTTCAAGGTAACCACCACTGTTGTCAACTCCAGGTTATGTGTTAAATAGTTCATCTCCTATGGTTTGGTTGTCTTGATGCCCAAGCAGTAATCTCCACGTGCTGCATAAAGTATAATCGAGTCCCTCCTAAGTTTCTCTCCTCTTCTCACATGCTTTATCAATGGTAATGCCAGTCGTGTACACCTTTCTCTACTCTTCTGTAAGTTTCTAACTCTGGCAAATGTCGTCGATCTTGGCCCTTTGGTGGAAATCTCAGTCTTCGCAGGATCCATAGTAGTACTATCTGTTGCAACTTATGAACACCAATCAAAATTTACCCTTTCAGCACAACGGTTCATCCTGACTTAACAAGAATTGATCTTCATGTTTCCCCATTCGCCTCTGAACACACCACAATGTCATACTATAACAAATTTGTCCAAATACTCGTGGAAGACATGATTTCATTAGATCCATAAGAATAGTTGAGGTATTTGCCAATACAATTGACATCATTAAAATTCATAGTGGTCACAATGAGTACAAAAGGCAGTTCAGGAATATCTTGCTTCTTACACGTAACAGATGATAATCGGACCTTAATTCAATCTCCTTGGAGACTTCACATCCTACGGTTGATCAGATAAATCCTCACTTTGAGGTAATGAATAACCGTTTCGCCAGCCAGAATTTATGGTAAAAGAATTTATAAAAACGATTGTTTGAGTCGCCAAAAGTGAGACGTATAGCATGACAGTCGTTAGCATTTTCATGCTCCATACCAGAATAATATCGAAATCATATATTTCCAAAGGAAAACACTCAGCAGAATGAACCTTATGATCATAATGGAATGGTCAAATTCCTATACTTGTGGTTAATAACCATCAGGTTTCTCATAAGAAAAGAAATGGTTTATGTGAAATCCAAAAGTGTTAGAGGAAACTTAATATGCTCAGCATAAGCAAAAGAATTCACAGAATGTGTGAAACACATTATAGTTGTAAGAATTCTCAGAATGGTCGGAAAGGTTTCAAACTGATTATCAAATGAATCGGAGATGAAGGTCGGAATCAGAAAGTGAAACTTAAATGGTGTAAGGTATATCCATGTAGTTCTTGAGGCATTCTAAACTTACTTGGTTACTAAACTTAGGTTGTGCATAAATTCTAATTTCTGAAAGAATGATCTTATAAGGTTTAACTAAAAGTAGAGGCACGATTCAGAGTGATGCGGAAGCAATACTTCTCAGGCAAAAGTCCTGGTCTACCCAATCCTCACTAGTCATAATTTAAATTTCTATAGGGAGATCCTAACGCAAGTTCTCAAAGGTTGTCTTATAAGCTCTTATAGTGGAAGCCTAAGGGTCCAAACTTCACAGGTCAGGGTTTTATGTACTACAAGTCGAAGCCTGGTCTCTGATACCATAATTGTAACACCCCAACCCGACAAGGGTTAAGATATCACATTCATGGTGTCAAACAGAACATACACAAGCGGAAGACTTTAATAATATAATTAAATTCAAAGGTTACAAATGAAATCTAAAGTAAATGAATTACAAGGACTACAACAAATGTACAATAAGTCTAGCAATGAAAATCTCCAAGTCAACTCTAATCCAAGGTAGCTATCAAAGGTGTAGTCCTCTAGGAGCTCTTATGCACTCTTCACTCATATCCCAGCTTCCCTCTAAAACCTGCCGCGGTGAAAAGAAATGCGGCTGAGCTTAAAAAGCCCAGTGAACGGATATATGATAATAGAAAACAGAAATATAAATGTGAAGTTCAATTGAAGTACAATGGGGAAACATAAGTAGGCATAATGTAATGTAAGGGAAAACATAGTGTATAGGTTAAGTAATAGGAATCCATGCAGTCCCTGCTTAAACAGAATCATAATACCATTGGCTCGAAACATAACATAGTCTTCACTTCTCATAAATTAAAAAGAGGGGAGACCTCTTAAGTAACATAAATGGAGTAGCGAACTCCCATGTGTGTATGACGTGTATTGCACACAATCACCATACACCAGATACAAAACATATACAACATATGTAGCATATACAGATCCATATCTAGGATGCATCCATACGCCTCTGAAGAAAATCATAATCATCGTGGCCATACATATAATATAATAAAAGGGACGTGATGGGTCATCACTCCCCCACCCTAGAGTCAGGTCATTGGTGCATCAATGACATGGTCATGGAACCCCCATGACTAGTGATACAGATACAGAATACATAATAAGAGCCATCATAATCACATCAAAGGGTTTATAGCAAAGGTTCATGTCCAAAGGTTCATAGCGAGGTTCATATCAAAGGTTCATATCAAAGGTTTATAATGAAGGTTCATAACTATGGTTCGTATCAAAGGTTGTAAGTCACAAAGGAAACCTTAAAGATAAGGTCAGAATATCCATACCTTGAAAACCTGAATAAGGAAAGGATCACAGAATGGGAAATACTCCTCTTCAGAATCTACACATGATATAGTTTTACTTATTAAAAGCTTGTTTTATAAGTTGTTTACTCATTGATGTTGTTCTTATTACAAATTAGGGTTTCTTTCCATTTCTAATAACTTTCCTCTTTTAGTAACTTTCCATATTTAGTAAGTTTCCATATTTAGTAACTTTCCGGATTAAGAAACTTTTAATACGACTTCCCAATTTAGTTAAATTAGGTTTAGGGTTCGGGATTATCAAATAGGTTTAACATACTCACACATAAGTCAAAACATTATTAACAAGTCATACATGAAATAGAAACGACTATTGGGCATCAAGCATCAAAAGAACACCTTGAACATATAAACAATACATGTATACACATTAACAGATTTTATCATAAAATTTAGCCCATTTATCGAATTTTAAAAACATATCAAAGGCCCAAACTAAAAATCCGAAAAATTATCGCAGAAGCCCAAATATCTTAGGAGTCTACTGGAATATTTCTAGATTTTATTATCAAGTGTAAACCCTTTTTTAAAATCGTCTAATTTAACATGTTAAGATTCGGATCTGCAGATACACTTCAAAAATATGCACTTAAAAACCTAACCATATGACTTCAGAAAATTCTACAAAAATTCCAGGAGGTAGTCCACATATGATGTATGATTTTTGTAAATTTTTGGCCTATAATATGCTATGGTTTGGAAATGAAAAATCATGGAACTCGACTGAAAAACAACTTAGCAAACACATTTTAACACATGATCGCATTAAATTCAGAAAAACATCCAAATCAAACTCAAATTTGTTCAAACCAATTGGAATACCTTCTTAAGACCCTAAACGAGGTTTACATGCAAAATTTCAGTATTATAACCTTTAGAAGCTCACGTTATCAAGCACCCACAATCGATTATCAGTTCTGTCCCGATCAGAACACCACATAAAATAATGATTTTCAAACCTTTACACAACACAAAATAATCCGATTCACAACACTATATTTTCCAGTATTTTAGACCCACATGTGACATAAAAGAAACACCAAACCACTGGTCATGATTCCTATTTTTTTGGTCACAAATTCAGTTCCAAAATCACATAAAATCACGTTTTCGCGAAGCCCTTTATTAAGCCGTATTTTATGTTATTCTATTAGGGTTTTGTTCCAATCTTTTAGCTATCATTCTTACATGTTTATTACTGATTAGAGAGTGTTTCATATGGTCTAATACTGTTAAACACTAAACTAATCAAACCTTATTCACAAACTAAAGCTATATTAACGTGACACTCAAACAATATAAAGATGAGAAGAAGACATGATGCGTGTGAAGTAATATTATAGCCGAATGTTATATTATAAAACTTAAGAGAACATAATAAACAAAACATACACACACTCTCTCACCTTTACAAGACAATGAGGCACACAAAATGAGTGTGAGAGTGTGGTATTTATAGGAGGTGGAGTGGCCTTTGTTGCCCTAAAAGGCCTTGGGTGGGCTTGTGTTGGACTTGGGCTTTTATTATATTTCTTGAACTTTACTAATCAAAGTCCAACATAAGCCTTACAATATTTGCCTTATACCTACACGACACATAATTTAAAACACATACAAATGACCATCACTTTCTAAAAATATAAAAGCTAACAATCTCCCCCTAAGGGATGGTCATTTCAATTATGCTCTGGTGATTGGTCTTTTGTCTTCAATGTCTTGGTCTTTGTGTGTCGTTGTAGAATAGTCTTCAATCAATGTTCCTTCATTCACTGTGATCTTCAAAGTAATCGTCCTTTGGTGGATGTTCTTGCCTTGATCAAAATCTTCTCGAGATGATGCGTCGCATCCTCCAATATACTCATACATCTTGGACTGTAAACTTCTGCTAACAATCTTCCCTTGCTAACAATCTCCTCTTAATCTTTCATCGTTTGACATATGAACTTGTTCTTGAAATCTTGATTAGCCTCTTGACTTGGTTGTTATCCTTTGTCTTTAACTTGATCTCGTTGTCTTGAACTTTTAACACTTGAGCTTTGATGAGGGATGTTCTTTATAAGTATGAGTATGCTGAGGTGAAGATGTTTTGGTGTATGATGATGGTTGATGGATGTTTAAGGTAGCTGCATAAAACCGTTAGTGATAATCATCCAGCGCTTACGGGTTAGGACTTCGAGATCGTCAACAGCATAGTGTGTAGACTTTCTCTAATCTCCCCCAGGCCGTTCTGAACCGGATACCCCCGAGAGGGCTTACACGGACACACCGAAGTGCGCCCACGATTCAGTGAGTCGCTAGAGATCACCCTACAACTGTAGACCGTTTGAAGCACGTAACCATCATGATAAAACTGGCAAGATCCTTAGATCTCATTAAGACTCATGTACACCATGTGTCCTTATTGGTGAACACAGGTGGATTATCTGGAAAGTGTTCCTATGAGATTTTTGATGAATCTCATGGCTCTAGACTCTATTGTGCGTTTTGGTTTTAGTAGTCGGAGGCATGGAGAAGAGTGCCACCTTTTCAATATCAACACATCTCGGAGTGAGAGGCCGATAGATTATGTAGTGTTCTCCGTGAGAAATGAAACAAATATCTTTTAAGAGATATCTGAGTGGCTAGGAGGGGTTTGTGCAGTGCGTCACTGGGTCCATGACGTCTTCTCTTCAATATCAGTATCACCTTAGTGAATACCGATAGCAGATGAATTGACCCGGTTTCTGCCTTAAGTTTTCATGGAGGGCTATTTCTTTTCACCCTTTCATTAAACTTTTCTTTATAATTCTTCAACCCCTTCTTTCCCTTTCTCATTTACTCCTTTTTTCAATCTTACCTAAGGACTTCTAATTCTAATCTATTGGAATTGTCCTTGGGTAGATCCCTCCGGCTCTGGCGGATCATAGGACGGTTTTTCCTAACCTTAGTCACCTTATAACTCCATGACTATCCTAGATTTGCCATAAAACCTTTGAAAAAATCTCTCAAAGTGTTTATGAGGAAACACATTTGGTTAACACTTCGAGAGTTTTGCAATTTTGAAATACTCCCCCTTCACATGTGCTCATGCATTTTAAACAAAAATTGCACATGTTGGGTAGAGTTCGCACATTTTGAATTGATTGACTTTCAATGAACATGACCTTCGCGAGACACGCTTGCATCACTAGTTAGACTAGCTTGAAATTATTACCCGTCCCGGTCATATTCAATGATCATCTCTCGAATTGGTACATTCTACTCAGACAGGTCCTTTGCGAGACACGTTTACATTACTGGAGAACCAGCTTGAAATTATTACCCGTCCCGGACAAGTCTTTTCGATAACGGACATTTAGTTTCGTCAATTCGAGGGTTCATGCTGAGTCTGTCTGGTGAGCTTACTTTGAGATTCCACGAACTTTGATCACATTTTAATCACGTCCTCTCCCCCTCAAAAATAGCATATAGTGATATTTTTGATATCAAATTTGATTAAAATGAAACTTTTTGGAGAGAGACGGATTTTAGCATGAAATTGGAACATTTTACATTTTTAAATTTTATACTCCCCCTTAAATAAAGCATATTCTTTAAACATTTGAGTTTAAAAATCATTTAAGGGTATAGAGGGAGTTTGCACTTTTGAAGAATCTTGAGCACAGAATTTGGTGAAAGATTTTGAAAAATATTATTGAAAAATCTTGATCATGTGCTCAAGGATTTTTTGATTTTGTTTGCCATTAACAATCCGAGTCCTGTCAGATATAATCAGAAGTCATCAATGTAGCGCGGGTTTCGTACTGAAATATACGAAAGCCGTTAAGAAGAAAGTTTTGAGAACAACATGTTTTAGAAAATGTTTAAATGAACTCTCGCTCAAGCATCTGTACATGCCCGTATCATTGTTGAATGACATTTCTAGGTACGTACAGAATATTGATTTATACGAGAGACATGTCGTGAGAAGAATATTTTTGATTTTTGTATTTTTTATTTTTTATGTCTTTTTGAAATTTTATATTTTTATATTTTGTTTTTGTTGGTTTTCCAAATTTTGTATTTTGTTTTTCAAAAATATTTACATGCGAAGCTTCATGAGATAATTCAAGAAGATTCGAGAAGACTTTCTAACTCTTCGGGAGTTAGGCTTCGCATTCCAATTCGACGAACTAAATATTCAAACCGCTCTGTTGGGAGGGCTTTAGTAAATAGATCGGCAAGTTGGTATTCAGTCTTCACGAAAAATAATTCAATAGTACCCTCTTCGACGTGTTCCTTGATAAAGTGGTAGCTGACTCTAATATGCTTGGTCTTGGAGTGCTGAACTGGATTGCACGAGATGGCTATGGCACTTTTCGAGTCACAATACATAGGTATGCGGTCGAAAGAGTAGCCATAATCTGTGAGTTGTGTCCTCATCCATAGAACTTGGGCACAACACGCAGATAGAGACACATACTCGGCTTCTGCGGTTGAAAGCGCCGTGCAGTCTTGTTTCCTCGATGACCAGCCTACTAGCTTCTCTCCCATAAATTGTGCTCCTCCGGATGTACTTTTTGCAGTGACTTGGCAACCAGCATGATCGGCATCTGCAAAGGCTGTTAGTTTAAACTCCGAATCCTTCGAATACCAAAGTCCCATGTTAATGGTTCTTCAAAGGTACCGGAAGATCCGTTTAACCTCTTTGAGGTGAAGTTCGGTAGGCCTTGGTGAAACCGTGCTAATAAGCAAACAACAAATTGTATATCGGGTTGGCTAGCAGTTAAGTACATGAGAGACCCAATCATGCTCTGATATTTCTTCGGATCAATGGGTTTCCCATATAAGTCAGCACCAATTTTGGGTGAAGTGACCATTGGAGTACCAACAGAGTCACAATTTTCCATTCCATGTTTCTTTAAAATCTCAATTGTATATTTCGCCTGATTAATGAAAATACCATGATGGGATTGATGGATTTGAAGTCCAAGGAAGAATTTTAATTCGCCCATCATAGACATTTCAAATTTACTTTTCATGAGATTTGCAAAATGTTTTGAATGTTCAGGATTAGTGGACCCAAATATTATGTCGTCCACGTAAATCTGAACAATCAAAATGTCATTTTTGAATTTCTTAGTAAACAAGGTCGGGTCAATTGTTCCTTTGGTGAAATGATTCAAAAGTAGGAAAGATGATAATTCATCATACCAAGCCCTTGGGGCTTGTTTCAAACCATAGATAGCCTTCTTGAGCTTGTAGACGTAGTCGGGATGATCTTTGTCAACAAATCCATCTGGCTGACTCACATACACCTCTTCCTTTAGAGTTCCATTCAAGAAAGCCGTCTTGATATCCATCTGATAGACCGTGATGTTCTTGTGAGCCGCGTAAGCTAAGAAAATCCTGACCGCTTCAAGTCTAGCTACTGGCGCGAATGACTCCTCAAAATCTATTCCCTCTTCTTGTCTGAATCCCTTGGCCACGAGACGAGCTTTGTTGCGAATGACAGTCATCTCTTCATCCTTTTTGTTCTTCCATATCCACTTAAGATCAATGACGAGTTTGTCAATGGGTCTCGGCACTAAATCCCAAGTGTCATGAAGTTGATATTGGAGAAGTTCTTCCTGCATTGCTTCAATCCATGCATCATCTGACATTGCTTCCCGAATGTTCTTTGGCTCTTTTAAACTGACTGAGCAGGCGAAGATGCACATATCACAATCGGTGGCAAGTTGTCTTCTCGTCTGTACTGGCCTTGAAGGTTCACCAATGACATGTTCTATTGGATGGTCTTTAGTCCACTTTAACGTTGAAGGGTACCTTGGATCTAACGAATGCGTGTTTTTTGGTTCATGTAACCAAGAAGAAGATTCAGCAGATTCCGTAGCAAATGGGTTTTCAAATGGTTCTTCTTCTAACACAGCATCGTTTTGTAGTTGTTCTTCTTGAATTGGTGGGGTTTGGTTTTGCTCATCAACTCTTGGTAAAACAATCTCAATAACTGGAGTGGCAGGAGTAGATGTAGATGATGTTGACGTAGAGGGAGTTGGTGCTTCAGCTTCGATTGTAGTAGATGCATCTTGTGGTGGTGGTGGTGGTTGAAGTTGTTGAGCAGGTGCAGCGGAATGTTGTTGTGATGCATTTTTCGAAGCTCCACCATAGTACTCATCATACATAAACTCGAAGAAATTATCCAGTTCTTGATTTGTTGGTTTGTCAGTAGTTGTTGACTGAGCTCCTTTGTTGGGAACACGTTTTGTAATACTTCAAGTATTGATCATTTGTATTAGGTTGCTTAGGCCTTTAGGTTTGTTATTAGGCCCAGCCCGTGTAGAAGGCCCATGGGCTGTGTCGTTTTATCATTTATTATGGTTAATTATGTATTATGTTAAGTAAGTAGGGCTAGTAGCCCAACCTTTTGTAAAAAACTATAAATACCCCTCCCATCTAAGGGAGAGGGTGGTTGGTTGATGAATTAAGAAGTTTTTGTTACTAAGTGTGTGAAATCATCTCCCTTCCATCTCTTTCTCTCTCTAGCTTTCTCTCTCTAGATCTAGTAGGTAATTAGTAGGTAATTAGTGGTAGCTTAATTCATAAAAGTATAAAACATCAAGTGGTATCATTCGCCTAGGGGTAATTTAGGTTGTTAGAAGGTTAGATCTAAGGAAAAATTAAGAAATCCGAATTGTTAGACTAGTTACTGTTCATCCGAGTTGTTACTGTTCTTCAGATATATATTCATCGAGCTTATTGTTCACCGAAGTTTCTTTACCTAGTGTAATTGACCGAACTTGTACGTTAATCGAACTACTGATTATTCACCGAGTTAGGTGATATAATCGAACTTCTGGGTTTAATCGAACTATTTGATCGAACTTCAGTAACCGAACTATAGTAACTTCAGTAACCGAACTTCTTGATCGAACTATTTGATCAAACTTTAGTAACCGAACTTTCGTAACCGAACTTCAGTAACCGAACTTCAGTAACCGAACTTCAGTAACCGAACTTCAGTAACCGAACTTCAGTAACCAAACTTCAGTAACCGAACTTCAGTAACCGAACAACTTTGATCGAACAAGTGCTTAACCGAAAAAGTGATTGATCGAATTTGTTTCATAGAACTATTTAGTCGCATTTCAGATTTCTTTTGCAAGATTATTTGAGTTTCTAGTGTAAAATCCTTCGAGTTTCATCATTTGAAATCTCCGAGTTTCTAGAGTAAAATCCTCATAATTTCTTCACGTTTTTCATCGTTAACCATATCTAATCTTCACACAACAACCGTCTTTATCCTTTAAAGATCCTTAACCGTCACAAGCTACTACACGATGTCTCAACCACCACACTTTAATTACTACTACCAGCTACAGCAATATCCCCAACAACAACAATACTCTCAACAACAACAATTTCCTCAACAATATCCACAACATCATGCATTTGTGCAACAACATCAATTCATTCCTCCACCACAACTATCCCCACAACAAATAATGCAACAAAATTATCTTCAGAACAATCCTTCAGTGTCCAGAGAACCTCACTGGTTTCATAAGATGTGTGAAGCCATAAGCAGTCAGCAATCTCGTCATGAGGCTGGAAATCAAGATACTCCACCCATGTTAACACCTGGAAACTATGTGCAGTGGGCAAGTAGGTTTCTCCAATTCATTGAACTCCGCAAACCCCATGGACCTTATTTGAAGCATGTCATCACTGTGGGACCCTTTCCTGAACCAGTAATTGTTGTTCCAGCAACTCCTGAAAGAAGTGAAACATCCACTCCTATTGCTGTTTCTAGCTATACAACCGAACATGCCTTACAACAAGAAGCAAATGGAATGGCAATGGCATTTATCCTTCATGGAATTCCAAATCCCATCTATCGAAGTGTTGATGCTCAGAAGACTACAAAGGACATGTGGGAGCATGTGCATCTTCTGATGGAAGGAACAGAGCTCAATCAGGAAGACCTTGAATCAAAATTGTACATGGAATTCAACAATTTTGTTATGGAATCGGGAGAGACAATCGAATCATACTACCACCGCTTCACCAATGTTTTTAATGATCTTGATCGTCATGACATGAAGTTTCCAAGGATTGCAATCAACTCCAAATTTCTGGGATGCCTAGGTCCTGAATGGCAGAAATATGCAACATTTGTTAGGCAATCAAAGAAGATTGGTGAGATCAAATATGGATTGATTTATGATTTTCTCAAACAACATCAATCAGAGGTGGACAAAGAAGTAGCAGCAAGAGGAGGTTTCATACCAGGACCACAACCTAATTCGCTTGCACTAATGGCTCAACCAAACTTCTCTCTACCTTCTCAGGAATTTGGAAACTCATCTTATCAACCAAGCTTTCAACCTCAAAACCAACTTGTCCCATATGAACCACCATCTCAACAATCAGGCAACCAAATGGTAACCTATAACAACACTGACTCCAACTTTTACACAAACAGTGAATATGATGAAGAAGAAGAAGCTTTCAATTCCCTCAATGAAGCATTTGGGTTGATTGCTAAAGCATTTGGAAAATTCACAAACAAATCAAATAACCGCCTTCGCTCATCTTCAAACACAAGGAATTAGGCAGTTGTTAATGATGGTCGGGTAGAAATTCAGAACAAATCATCAGGAAGGTTTGGTTCAGGGAACAGAGGAGGATATGGGTCACAAAGGTTTCAAGCTGGAGAACAAAGGTTTCAGTCTGGGGGTAATAGGAATTATATGGGGACAGATCAGAACAGGAATCAATTGAATGGAAAAGAATCAAAAGGCATTGCAAATACCTCGATCACATGCTATAACTGTGGAGGGAATGGTCATATGGCTAATGCATGTCCAAAGCCTCGTACTATGGGCAGTGCATATCACAAAGAAGCTCTCTTGATGGCACTTAAGGATGAGAAAGCAAGCTTGATGAATGTGAAAGAAAACAGCTTCATGGCAAATGCAGACTCAGAAGATGATATGGAAGATCTTGAGGCAAACGCAGCTGTAATGCTCATGGCTAATATGCAGGAAATGAATATGTCCGAGACAGGCCCGGTCTACGATACTGATGGTCTTTCTCAGGTACATGATCCACTATATGATATTGCTTCACCTTCCACATCTTCATTCTCAAATGAAAATTCTGTTCGAAATGATTCACCATTCTCATCTTTTTTAGATAATCAGATTAACACTGGTATATCATTTGATGATGATAGAACAGTTGTCTCATTTGATGATCTAATAGAAGATGACAATCATGATCAGATTGAACAAAATGAGCATTTGACTAATCAAGATTCGGAGCTTCAGGCCTTAATAATGTCCACCCAATCACGAATAGAGAAGTGCAATGAACTTAATCAGACATTAAAAGCCAAAATTGCAGTACTAACTCGGGATAATGAGTGCTATAAACAACAACTTTCTAGATACCAAAAACAAGAAAAACGTGAACAATCTTTTGAAATCGCTTTCCAAAAAGAATATGTAAAAGTTCAAGATTTGCAAAACCAAGTACGTGAATTAACCGATTCTAAGGCTGAGCTTCTCTCTCAAAAAGAAAAGGATCAATTTGAATTCAAAAAACAAATTGATTCCTTAAATTCTGAGCTGTTAAAAACTCAATCTGAGCTTTCAACTTCTCAAAATCAACTTTTTGAGGAAAAGCAAGCCTGCAATAAACGTGTTGATTCACATCTTGAGGATATCGTCACCTTGGAAGCACAAATTAAAGAATTTCAAAAAATTGTGTATAAAAATGGTGAATCCATCACTCAAATCCAACAACTAACGGTAAAATCAAATCCGAAAGGACACGGATTTGCAATTGGAAGTGATTACCCACGTAATCTCTCAAAAGCACTCAGTACTCATCCCAAGTTGTACAATGCACAATTATTGTTTGATGACACTTTTGAGCAAGATGATATATATGGTAATGATGAGGAAATTGATGATCTTGAACGTCCAAACAAGTTTGAGAGTCGATCAAAAAGAAATCTTTCAATCGGAGATCCTTCAAAAGCAAAAGATTTTTCAAAACAGTATTATGATTACAACGCAAGACCTCATATAAGCAAATCATTTGTGCCACCAACAGATAAACCAGAACAAACGTTGTTACAAACCTACATAAATACTTCTTCTTCAGTAAATTCTGTGTCCCAAACAGATGTACAAATCTCAGATTTTTTGACAAAGGAAGATGTTAATCCAGAAATGCCTACAGCTTTTAAAACTCTTAAATATTTTGAGACATTTATGGAGGACATCAAATTTTTAGAAAATGAAATTGAGTTTAACTCAAAAATAACCGTCTCTGCTTTTTTCTCTCCTATGGAGAAAGAAAAGCGAGAGGTTCTTCAAAACAAAATTTTACCTCACGTCAATCATCTGAAAAAATGTGCATCTCAATGGGAAGAGGATTTACAGAAAGAAATGGTATCTATGAAGGACATTTTCAAAGCAAAAGACGTCATAATTCATAAACAAAATCTTCACAAACAATATTTGCAAAATGAAGTTGATCGACTCTTGCAAAATGTTCTTAGTCGTGACGTTGTTTCTGTAATGATGAATGCACTTTATGAATCTGGTAATGAGTATCTTATGAAAAATCATGCTGTTGATACAAAGATGTTGCAAATAGAAATTAAGAATCTAGTGAAAGAGAATGAGGATCTTCGACAAATCAACAATGATGTGGAAAACAAAGTTTTTAATCTTCAAAAAAGGCTTGATTGGTGTCAAACTCAAAGTGCTGAATTTGAAATAAAATTTTAAAATCTCATAGGATCTTTATCATTTCAAAACAGTCATGTTTCTGAAAATAATAAGGAAACAAAGGCTTTCTTCAGACTTAAACTGTTTCAAAATGAAAAGGAACTTGATGAAATTCTTCAAAACAGGAATGACACAGTCCGCCTTAACAGAAAATTAGATTCACAAAATCAAGAATTCCAACACATCATTGTTGATCTGAAGAAGAAAATCAAAGTTTTAGAAACAGGAAAAACCAAAGTTCATAAGATTGTACCAACGACGCAAAAAGTAGACAGCGCACCTAAGAATGCATCATCCAAAACAATCACTAATGCTCTTACTTCATCTTCCACAGGATTAGTTGACACATCTAAGGGTAGAAGATCAAAGACCACAAAGAGACCAAAGAAGACTAGTATCTGGCTACCTAAGAGTGGAACATCTAAGAATGAAGAAGTAGAAGTTAATGCATCTAGTGAGAATAAAATGCATGTTATGTCTAAAATAGAATCTAGCTTGGTCAAGTGTAATTCTACAAAAGATGTAATGAATGCTGAATCTTTAACAGTTATGAATGATGTTAATG
The DNA here is from genome assembly GCA_021014915.2 of Artemisia tridentata subsp. tridentata. Classification (NCBI taxonomy): domain Eukaryota; kingdom Viridiplantae; phylum Streptophyta; class Magnoliopsida; order Asterales; family Asteraceae; genus Artemisia; species Artemisia tridentata. The sequence continues at coordinate 443,793,979 of CP139508.1, forward strand.
CTTCTTGTGTGTTTTGTCATACTCGTATCTTATCTGGTAATCATCAAAACTGTGTTGCTAAAACTTTGCTGAAGAGAAAAGCGAAACGAACTAGTGGCCTCCCTAAGTCTAACACAGTTGCCAAATCAATTTTAGGGAATCCACCACTAGCAGTTTCAAAGAAGACCATAGTTGCACCTATAGCAAATCCCAAAAAGAACAAATCACCTAGCACATTCCTTAGGAAGAAAGCAGAAATTAGTAGGAAATGGAAACGTTGGCTAGAGAACACAGCAGACTTTAAATGGGTACCAAAAATACTTAAATCATGTGTTTCTAACCCGACGGGTCCAACCGTTACTCCATCTGTTTCTACTAATTGTGATGCAGGTGGTTCAAATTGTTCTATGGATTGTTGATAGCGGCTGTTCCCGACACATGACCGGCAATCTCAAGCTTCTCAAAAACTTCGTTGCAAAGTTTATAGGAACGGTCAGGTTCGGGAATGACCACTTCGCCGCAATCATGGGTTATGGCGACTATGTAAATGGGAACATCGAAATAAGTCGTGTGTACTATGTTGAAGGTCTGGGTCACAATTTATTCTCGGTTGGTCAATTCTGCGATGGAGACTTAGAAGTAGCATTTCGGGAGAAAACCTGCTTTATGCGTGATCTTCAGGGAAATGATCTGATGAAAGGAAAATGGGGAACTAGTCTTTACACCATCTCCTTTGAAGGAATGACAGCTTCAACTCCTATATGTTTACTCTCCAAGGCTCATCCTACGAAAGCATGGTTATGGCATAAACGATTGTCTCATCTCAATTTCCAAACCATGACCGACCTGGCAAAGAAAAAATTGGTAGATTGTTTACCAAAATTCAGATATGCCAAGGATCATCTGTGTTCTGCATGCGAACAGGGAAAAAGTCACCGAGCTCATTTTCCACCAAAAACAGAACATAGCACAGACCACGTCCTACAACTGCTTCATATGGATTTGTGTGGTCCAATGCGGGTTCAGTCTGTAAATGGGAAAAGATATATTCTGGTAATAGTGGATGACTACTCAAGATGGACATGGGTTTACTTTCTCCGCACAAAAGATCAAGTTCCGTCTATAGTTACCACGTTTCTCACAAAGATTCAAGTGCAAGTTCGCAACACCGTCAGAATCATTCGTACAGACAACGACACTGAATTCAAAAACCAAATCCTTCGGGAATTTACAGAGAAACATGGGATTGTTTACCAATATTCTATAGCTCGCACTCCTGAACAGAATGGCATAGTTGAACGACGAAACCGTACACTCGTGGAAGCAGCTAGAACTCTATTGATCAATGCCCAATTGCCAGATTATCTTTGGGCTGAAGCTGTTAACACTGCTTGCTACACTCAGAACCGTGGCATGATCACCAAAAGACATAACAAAACTCCATATGAGCTAATACAAGGCAGAAAACCCAATATCAACTATTTTCATGTCTTTGGAGCATTATGTTACCCAAAGAATGATAAAGATGATCTTGGTAAATTGAAGGCAAAAGCAGATATAGGGATATTTGTTGGTTATTGTGAGAACTTCAAGGGATACAGAATTTGGAATCGTCGGACTGGAGACATTCAAGAGACGATACACGTTAATTTCGATGAACTCACAGAAATGGCTTCTGAGCAAGACCGCTTGGAACCCGCAAACAACCGTTTGAACTTCCCAGAATCTTCAGCTGAACCATTACCTTTCAAAAGGAAAGATCTGGAAGATCTGTTTGCTCCTATGTTTGATGACAGTTTGGTTAACAGTGCGTCAAAGGCTTCCACAATTTCCGCTGCTCAACAACTCCCAAATCAAGCACCTGATCCATCAGCATCTACCTCTACAGTAGTTGCTGACGATGCACCACAACCTGAACCATCATCATCCATAGATAAAACACCCCAACCAGCAGTTGAAGATTCTTCTCCCATTTCTAACCAAGTTCCAACACCATCAGACTTTGACGGAAATGCATTTTTCAATCCATTTGCTCCACCCCCAACCATTCCCGAACCAGGAGAATCTTCCTCGAGCAACATGGAACCGTCTAATCTGAATCACAACATTCAACACTACCCATCTACTCATAAATGGACAAGGGATCATCCGTTAGTTAATGTGATTGGCAATCCAGATAACCCAGTTATGACACGACAAAAACTCCACACAGATGGTGAAACCTGCATATACGCTCTCACCGTTTGTTAAGATGAACCGAAAAATATTAAAGAGGCCATGACTTATGACAATTGGATTGAATCAATGCAAGAGGAGTTGGATCAGTTCAAAAGATTGGAAGTCTGGGAACTCGTTGAAAAACCTGATGGAGTTTATGTTGTGGGCTTAAAATGGATTTGGAAAAATAAGCTGGATGCAGAAGGCACGGTTATTCGTAACAAGTCACGGTTGGTTGCTAAAGGGTATAGCCAAGAAGAAGGAATTGACTTCGAGTAATCCTTTGCTCCAGTGGCTAGGCTTGAGGCAGTGAGAATGTTCCTGGCATACGCGGCTCATAAGAACATCACAGTTTACCAAATGGACGTGAAGACAACATTCCTGAACGGACAACTTCGTGAAGAGGTGTATGTTTCACAACCAGAGGGCTTCGTCGATCCAGAACATCCACAACACGTATACAGGCTTAAGAAAGCCCTCTACGGCCTTAAACAAGCCCCGAGGGCCTGGTACGATAAACTTTCAGCATTCCTTATTGCTAATCATTTCACTAAAGGCTCTGTAGACCCGACTTTGTTTATACAAAAACACGGGGAGGACATTCTCATCGTACAAATTTATGTGGATGACATCATTTTTGGGTCTACCCATAAAAAGTACTCAAACGCTTTTGCAAAACTTATGAAACAAAACTTTGAGATGTCCATGATCGGTGAACTAAACTTTTTCCTAGGATTACAAGTTCACCAATCACCTCGTGGTATATTCTTGAGTCAGTCTAAATATGCACAAGAAATATTAAAAAAAGCATGGCATGACATCTAGTGACACCTATAACACCCCTATGTCCTCCTCATCCCCGAAGCTAGATGCTGACATACATGGGAAACCCACTGATCCTACAAATTATCGTAGTATAATTGGGTCTCTCATGTATCTCACCGCTAGCAGACCGGATGTTGTATTTGCCACATACCTATGTTCACGCTATCAGTCTAACCCAACAGAAAGACATTTATCTGCTGTTAAAAGAATCCTTCGATACATCAAGGGAACCATTCATTTGGGGATCTGGTATCCAAAGGATTCTGGTTTTGCACTAACTGCTTTTTCAGATGCGGATCATGCGGGATGTATTGATACAAGAAAGAGCACATCCGGTGGTGTTCAATTCCTAGGTGATAAGCTGGTGTCCTGGCAGTCAAAGAAGCAAGATTGTACGTCTCTCTCATCCACGGAATCAGAATATGTAGCCATGTCTGCCTGTTGTGCTCAAATCATTTGGATGCGATCACAACTGATGGATTATGGTTACATATTCAACAAAATCCCGATGTACTGTGACTCCAAAAGTGCTATCGCTATCTCGTGCAACACAGTGCAACATTCCAAGTCCAAACACATCGCTCTCAGATATCACTTCATCAAGGAGCATGTGGAGCAGGGTACCGTTGAGTTGTATTTTGTGGGAACGGAACACCAATTGGCGGATCTTTTCACGAAGGCTTTACCTCATGATCGTTTTGTGAAACTGGTTCACCAAATTGGAATGAGATGCTTGACTCCTCAAGAATAGCGAACTTCTCAAGAAAAACTAACGAGTCATGTTTCATACTTGTTATATATTAAAAAAAAAAAAAAAAAAAAAAAAAAAAGTGTGCAACGTAGCTCAATCAAAATTGTTTTTGCCATTTTTCAAAATTTAAAATTTTTTCCAAAATCTCACATATTTTGAGGGGGAGAAACTTTTGCACATTTATTCATAAAAATTCTTCGTCATCTTTCTAATCATCATATATTGTTTTTCATCAGCTTGCGTTAACCATTAAACTATACATCTCTTAACCTTGGACTTAATATAAATAGAAAAGCAAAGTTAAAAGGTTAAATGTGTAAAATGGAAAAGAATGAGGACAAAAATAGTCAATTCGGTTAACTCTATTCAATATATACCACAAATCATTGACTTAGGTCAAAAATTTTATCAAACTCTCAAACACACAGTTTCATCTCATAAAAACGCGCGCTTCATTCTGCTGAATCTTTCATACTTCTAAATTCGATTACTTTGCTCTAATTGTAAGTCTCTCATTTGATTTCTGTGGTACTCATTTAACTGAGAACGTTGCTTCAGAGATAATTTTTTGTTAGATTTATATTAGGCTTTTTAGTCTGATTTAGGGCTTATGCTTGAAGGTGTTTATGCTTATTTTTGTGATTGAGATAATATGCTTGTGTCATTGTTAATCTGTGTTAAGCATAAAAAGATGAATAATCGAATTTTGAGATAATCGAACTTCCAATATGTGAAAATGATCGAACAATAATCGAACTATTGGTGTAATCGAAGTATAGGACTGATCTCCGAGTTAGGAGTATTATGTCTGGAATGATCGAACTTTGTTTGATCGAACTTTGTTTGACCGAACTTTGTTTGACCGAACTTTGTTTGACCGAACTTGTTTACCGAACTTTGTTTGATCGAACTTTGTTTGATCGAACTTTGTTTGATCAAACTTTGTTTGATCGAATCTTGTTTAATCGAATTTTGTTTGACCGAACTTTGTTTGACCGAACTTTGTTTAACCGAACTTTGTTTGATCGAACTTTGCTTGAACGAAACTGACCGAACTTTTGATTGATCGAACATTTGTTTTCTTCGAAGTTCAGGACTAAGTGTGTATAATAGATGTTTGACTAAGTATCTTTGATTGTTGAAATGAATTGTATTCATATGTTGGGCTGTGTTTACTGAATGAGTTGTTTCCATCTGTGCTGTATTTCTTCATAATTCTTGTTTCATCATGTTCCTTATGCTCTGCTGGTCAGATTTATATGTGCATTAAGATGTTCTTTGCTTAAGTGGTGATACTAGATTATGTGATTAGTGATGAAAAGTGTTCTCTTGCTTAAATGTCTGAACTTGTGTCTATATGATGATAAGCGGTCTAACATACAAAGGGCATATCTAACATACTCACTAACACTCATAATATATGCTCTTGCGTATTGTTGTATGTTTGTGTTATGCAGTTAAAACATGTCACGTACATTATCTCAAGCATCACACACATCCAAGAAGATCACTCAAGCTACGGAAAAACCTAAGATCATCCGTTGCAATTCAAGAGTTGATTTCGATAAACTCAAGTGTCATCCATCATGTCAAATCATCGCAGAAATCCTTGCTAGACACTTCATTCGCCCTGCTTTAACCAAGACAGCAAGTGTTCCAATGGATTATCTTAATCAGTTCTGGGAATCAATGTCTGTCAACGAAGACCAAACATCAATCACTGTCACTCTGGATACTCTTGAAATCTCATTCACAGTTGACACTCTGAGGATCATTCTTGAGCTACCCAAGGAAAACACAGGGAATTTCGGGAAGTTTCAAAATAACCCAACATTTCCAGAGATGGCTAGAACTCTAGAAATGTTGGGGTATGATGAATCAACTGAAAGAATGTCTTCAATCTATAAAGTTGAAAGAAAGTTTTTTCCACAACCTTGGTTAACAATGTTCTCCATCATCAATCACTGCATCACTGGAAAAACCACCGGCTTAGAACACCCAAGACTTGAACACCTACAGTTTTTCTGTGGTCTTGTCAACATGAAACATCTAAACTTTGCACAGTATATCTGGAATGACATGATCTTTCAATGTAAAAAATTCCAAGAGAGCAATAAAGATTCAAATATCCCTTTTCCTCGCTTCACCAAACTCCTCATTGCTCGTGTTATGAAAAAACACCCAGTGCTACAACGTTCAAATTCTGAGCAGATGCATACCGAACAACATGATCATGTCCTCACTCGCCTCAACATCCAGTCCATGACCGATACAGACAAACAAGGTGCTCAAATCCCTGATTATTTCCTGAGTGATGACATTAGGAACACAGCAGCATATCTTACATATGTTAAAGCATTTAAAGATTAGAAAGTGGGGTTTGTTCCGAAAAGGGATGCATTACCCAAAGGATCAAGGACTAAAGGGAAGAGTCATTCACTCCCAGATCGAGCCACTACTTGCCGATCAAAGAAAGCTAAAACAGCTAAGAAAGGTAAAACAGTCACCAAAGCTTCATCAGCATGGCAACTTCGTGATGAATCGAGTGATGAAGAAAATGACGATAATGTTGAGATCAAGAAAGTCAAAGCACAGAAGGGTCTTGAAAAGATGAAATCTATTATGGGTTCAACTGATGAGAAACTGAAGCAAGGCAAGGGCAAGTCTATCAAACCAACAGATGTTAGTTTTTCACCGATTCCACCGATTGAAAGCTCAGAAGAAGAGGGTGACAAATCAGATGAACACATCCATACCCCATCGGGTTCTGAAGTTGAAGAATCTGATGATGACAGACAAAGTGAGGATGATGAAGACAATGATGAAGAAAGTGACAAGGATAACAAAGATAGTAGTGACAACAACAGTGAAAGTGATGATAATGATGATAATGAATCTCAAGATGACCAAAATAACCCAGATGTTCAACCCCATACAACCATTCCTCAATCACCACCAACATCATCAGTGGCTCAATCATCAAATGTCATAATTCAGCTTGAAAGTAAACTGAATCAAGTGTTGAGTAATCAAGAAGCCCGTGACAAGGAATATCAAGAAACAAAACTGAAACTGTCTAGTCTTCAGGAGCAGATGGACAACCATATACTGAAGTGTGATAACGTTGATTTGAAAAAGGAAGTCGTTGAACTGGTTCCAACTGAGGTCTTCACGACTCTTCAAAATGCATTTCCTGACATGCTCAACAAATATGCCAAGAAGAATCTGGAAGAGGTTGTGGCAAAGTTAATGCAGACAATACCAATCACAATCAGAACGTTACCTCCACAACCATCTGGATCAACTCTCAGAGAACAACTTCTTGAAGAAATTCGAGAAAACCCTGCAGAAGATGAACTCAGGCAAGCATTACTTAACTCAATGAAACAAGCTGAAAAACAAGATGAACCATGCAAACCAACCAAGACATTGAAGCGTCGTCAGGATGACCCAGAGGATCAAGGAAAGAAAAGGAGGAAACCTTCGTCTTCAAGCCGTGGTCCCATAGCACACTCATCTGGAAAAGGAAAACAATCAAGTGGACCAGTCTTCAGTCCCATTGGAAGTGGTCAATTTGAGGACATAGAATTTCACGAGAACATCAGTGCAGATGATGAAATACCCTTTGTACCTACAAGTGTTCAAGAAGTTGTGGTTCCTTCTGGTCCAGTAAATGATATACCACTACCAGAATGGGTCGATCCAGGAGCTTCAAAGTACGACTGGTTTGAAAATATGGTTGATGCATACCCTGATGAAGATCACAGCACACCCGTGGAAGGATCAATTGTAGATTTTACCAAAAGACTGAAAAAGGCAATCAAGGTTCAGAAGTTGGGGTTGTCAGATATCATTCGAGTTCGTAGCACAGGCTTTACTGAATTTAAGACGGTAACAACTACTGAGATAGAGTTTGAGTACAATCTTGAACAAGTTGCACGAGCCCTTGGAGAAAATATTGCTGATGAACAAACCCATAAACCAAAAGAAACATTACACTACAATGATTACTCCAAACCATTACCCCTCATTGGTCACCCAAAGAATCTTAAGTTACCAAAAGAATACTTCTTCAATCGCGACCTAGGCTATCTCATGAGTGGAAGCACGGATTCTATAGTATGATATGCAACATCACTATCCAAGTATCCAGCAGCTTCATACTCCATAGAAGATTTGGAAGAAAAGGTCGACGATTTATGAAACCATGACGTTTATGTCTACAATGACGATGCTGTTTTTGGGATTCATCATTGGCGACATATGAGGAGATTGTCCTACAAATACCTGGTCACCACGAGAGTTTCAAAAAACATAGATAGGAGGAACCCTAACAGGATTCTATCCATTACCAGTGCTGAAACCGAAACACTGTACGGGTATAACTTTCAAAACAAGATCACCGTGAGAAGATCAGATGACAAAGAGTATTCGTTCTGTGAAGCTGACTACCCATACTTGTCCCGCAATGATATCGAAGACATATACCTACTGAAGATTCAGGGAAAACTTGAACATCTTCCTGGACGTCTTCAGTATGACATCATCAACTCCATTCTCATATTCATCCGCAGCATTGTCATAAGACATCGAGTTGAGGACATCCAACTTGGGGTAGAAAGCTACCAAAAACGAGTTAATCTCATCAAGCCAGATCTTGACCGGCCGGGTGTTCATGGCCAGACTCCTTATACGTTCATGGATAAACCGTTTGGAGTGGTTTACAAACGGAACAACAGCAGCCCACACTTCATGGGATTTGAAGAACTGAGAAAATTTGGGGATAAGACATTGGTAATGGTCAAGACAGAACTTGAGTCAATCTTGGATAATTACCACAAGGGTTCAAAAACGAGAGTCATGCAAGAGGTCAAATGGAGCAGAAATGATGCCAAGCAAGCAGCCAAGTTCATCAAAAGAATCAACGAAAAACTTCAGTTTCGGACTCAAATGCGAAGATTGGAGAGTTATGTGGGAGGACGAGCAAGACTTCCAAACATTCTCACCTTCCGACGTCCTGCCTAATTTGATTGGTACAATTTGTCTCATTTGATCATCATCATTTCATTTCATCATTCACTTTCAAATATCACTACGGCTTGTGCACACATAACAGTGTACAACCCGCTCTTGTAAAGAAAGGACCCTGAGGTACGCTTCAGTGCCTCAATCCTGAAAAAGGAGCGAAAGCTTCTTACTTATGAGCAGAATTAAAACCAAAATGTTTTTCAAAAGTTTTTCAAACATTCTGCTCATAAGGACAAGTACTTTCCTGTTAAGGGGGAGTATTTGAAAAATCTTTGTCAACAAACGTTCTTGACATTCTTCCACAAACACCTCAAAAAGAGCATATTTTAATCAAAAGTTTTGTCAAAAACAACATATCTATGCTATTTTTGAGGGGGAGAATGAAAATGTGATTAAAATATGGTGGAAGCAACGATAATATCTCATGAGTGTAAGACTCAAGAATTGACCCTCGAATTGACGATAACAACAGTCAGTAGTCGAAAGGACATATCCTGGATGGGTAATAATTTCAAGCCAGTCCAACTGGTGATGTAAGCGTGTCTCGCAATGGATATGTCTGTGTAGAATGTACCAATTTCGAGCGATGATCTTTGAATCTGATCTGGACGGGTAATAATTTCAAGCCAGTCCAACTGGTGATGTAAGCGTGTCTCGCGATGATCAGGTTCACTGAAAATCAATCAATTCAAAAAAGTGCCAACTCTTCCCGACATGTGCAGATTTTACTTTAACGATTATGAGCACATGTTAAGGGGGAGTTCTTCTGAAAATAACAAAACTCTCAAAGTGTTAACAAAATGTGTTTTACAATCATAAACACTTTGAGAGATTTTCAAAAGGTTTGGTGTATGGCATCAATAGGATAGTCATGGAGTTATAAGGTGACTAAGGTTAGGGAAAACCGTCCTATGATCCGCCAGAGCCGGAGGGATCTACCCAAGGACAATACCAATAGTTTAGAACTAGAAAGTCCTAGGTATGATATAAAAAAGGAGAAAATGAATGAACGGAGAAAGAAGGGGTTAAAGAATTAAAAAGAAAATCAAAGAAAAGGGTGAAAAGAAATAGCCCTCCATTTATTCAACCTTAGGGTAGACACCGGGTTCAATTCATAATCTACTGGTTAATGAGCATCACCGGTATTGAAGAACAAAGACGTCATGGACCCAGTGACGCACTGCACTAAACCTTCTAAGCCACTCAGGTGTCTCTCAAAAGACACTTGTTTCATTCTCACGGAGAACCCTTCATCATCTATCGACCTCTCACTACGAGATGGTTGGTATTGAAAAGGAGGCACTCTGCTTCACGCCTCCGACGACCAAATGTGCACTAATTGAGTCTAGAGCCATGAGATTCATAAAAGATCTCTTAGGTACACTTAGTATTACTCTGCTGTTCTACATTATGGGCAGCAGATGTAAAATTAAGAAAGTGTCCTTCGCAGATCTTAGCAATCTGCCGAGAACATTCATGAGAAAAGTCACATATGTGATTATCAATGATTGAATGGAAATCCTGCCAGAGCAACATCAAACAACTCTGACAGCAGGTCACTTCGGTAACTCCTTGTGGGTTACGCTTAGTGTTTGCTCCAAACGGTCTACAGTCGTGGGGTGATCTCCAGCGACTCACTGAATTGTGGGTGCACTTCGGTGTGTCCGTGTAAGCCCTCTCGGGGGTATCCGGTTCAGAACGGCCTGGGCAAGGATTAGAGAAAGTCTTCACACTATGCTGTTGATGATCTCAAAGTTTGAGCCTGTAAGTGCCGGTTGGTTCGTGCTGCTGCTGCTGCTGCTGAGGAGCTTGGAGACCTGGAGTTCAACCATCACCAAGATTCCATCATGTTCATGTCCTGAAGATTAGTTCTCACCAAGACTCAGAATCATCAAAAGTTCAGAATATGTTTAAGAAAAGTCTAAGTTCGAGCACTACAACCTTTCATATGTTAAAGATTGAAGAAGTGAGAACAAGTTGAAGAACGAAAGTCACAAGTCATATGAACATGATGGAGAGGACACGAAGACACCAGTATCAAAAGATCGTTGGAATACGGCAGACCACCACCATATCATATCACATCACTATCAAGAACAAAGAACAAAGATTATGAAGACGTCAAAGCCAAAGAAGCAAAGACGACGTCATGCAACCTTGATGACCAATACTTAGGGGGAGATTGTTGGGAACACGTTTTGTAATATTTCAAGTATTGATCATTTGTATTAGGTTGCTTAGGCCTTTAGGTTTGTTATTAGGCCCAGCCCGTGTAGAAGGCCCATGGGCTGTGTCGTTTTATCATTTATTATGGTTAATTATGTATTATGTTAAGTAAGTAGGGCTAGTAGCCCAACCTTTTGTAAAAAACTATAAATACCCCTCCCATCTAAGGGAGAGGGTGGTTGGTTGATGAATTAAGAAGTTTTTGTTACTAAGTGTGTGAAATCATCTCCCTTCCATCTCTTTCTCTCTCTAGCTTTCTCTCTCTAGATCTAGTAGGTAATTAGTGGTAGCTTAATTCATAAAAGTATAAAACATCATCCTTTGGGTATGAGTCCTGAACTGATGTGTCAAGAAGTTTGACTTTGTGGTGCGGGTCCTAATCCGATACGATTAGAAGCCATTGGGTTAAGACGGGTTCTAAAGCGAGTCTCTCAGAAGCCATTTGTGAAATCTCATCAAATTTCGCATTCATCGTCTCCATTACTCTTTTAGTTCTTCTATTATACACCCTGAATGCCCTCGAGTTATCTGAATAACCAATGAAGATACCAATATCACCCTTAGCCTTTAGCTTCCTCAGATCCTCTCTGTCATTTGTAGGATAGCACAAAGCGCCAAATACATGAAGATAAGAGATATCGGGTTTTCTGTTGTTCACTAGTTCGTATGGGGTTTTATTGAATCTTGGATGGATTAGGGATCGGTTTTGAGTAAAACAAGCCGTGGAAACAGCATCAGCCCATAAAAACAACGGTGCACTGGAATAAATCAGCATTGTACGAGCAGCTTCCACAAGAGTTCTGTTTCTTCTTTCAACTACCCCGTTTTGCTGTGGAGATCTGACAGCGGATGTCTGGTGAGTAATTCTAGTTTCTTCAAAATATGTTCTTAACTCCTGGTTCACAAATTCCGTGCCATTGTCAGTTCTTACTATCCTAACTGGAGCTTGAAGTAAGACTTGAATCCGCTTCAGAAAGGTGATGATGATTCCTGGTGCTTCGTCTTTTGATCTCAAAAACCTTACCTATGTATATCTTGAATAATCATCGACAATCACAAGAATATACTTTTTCCCATTGATACTCTCAACTCTCATTGGGCCACATAAGTCAGATTTGGATCTGCAGATACACTTCAAAAATATGCACTTAAAAACCTAACCATATTACTTCATAAAATTCTACAAAAATTCCAGAAGGTAGTCCACATATGAAATATGATTCCTGTAAATTTGTGGTCTATAATATGCTATGGTTTGGAAATAAAAAATCATGGAACTCGACTGAAAAAACAACTCAGCAAACACATTTTAACACATTATCGCATTAAATTCAGAAAAACATCCAAATCAAACCCAAATTTGTTCAAACCAATTGGAATACCTTCTTAGGACCCTAAACTAGGTTTACATGTAAAATTTCAGTATTAGAACCTTTAGAAGCTCACGTTATCAAGAACCCACAATCGACTATCAGTTCTGTCCTGATCAGAACACCACATAAAATAACGATTTTCAAACCTTTACACAACACAAAATAATCCGATTCACAACACTATCTTTTCCAGTATTTTAGACCCACATGTGACATAAAAGAAACACCAAACCACTGGTCATGATTCCTATTTGTTTGGTCACAAATTCAGTTCCGAAATCACATAAAATCACGTTTTCGCAAAGCCCTTTATTAAGTCGTATTTTATGTTATTCTATTAGGGTTTTGTTCCAATCTTTTAGCTATCATTCTTACATGTTTATTACTGATTAGAGAGTGTTTCATATGGTCTAGTACAATTCATCATGGGTCGATCCATATACACTTTTAAACTGATTTTGAATTAGGGTTTTAGCACTTGTTCTCATCTTTATTACTTATATTTTATATCCAGATTTTATTTCATTTATTAGAGACCAAAAAGAGTGTCCAAAGACCAGATCATGATTGTTCATCTTTAGGTTATATTGATACTTGTGTCGATGGAATAGAAAACCAGGAGATAGATATACCTTGGTTGAATAACGGAACAAGGAACACAAGGACTCAACCTACAGTCTTCTGAAACAAATCCAAACCCTCCTCAAATCAACCCACACGATCAAATCAGTCAACTAAACCCCAACGATCACACGATTCTACCAAGGCTGAGACACCACAAGTCGATCACCATCTTAGCTATATTTCTTCGTACTTCTTTTCTTGGGAGAAAAATATATAGGCTGCCGATTTAGTTTGGTTTTCTAGGGTTTAATGAGTTTCTTAAGTGTGTATAATTCGGTATATATCAGAAGAGATCAATGGAGAAGTTTGGGCTGTTAAAGAGGCGTGCAGAATAAAATCAGCCCAAGGCAACTTTTTAGGCGTGAGTTCGAGTATGGGCTTTATAATATTGTAGTTCTTTGGTTGTAACTTTCTAGGCCTGTGATATGTATTTTAAAGACTAAGCATGTGTAGAATAAAATGTTACTTTGTAGTTTTAGGCGTGTGATCAAGCATGGGAGGGTATGGTTCTTATAATTTATTGTGGTTCTTTTAGGCATAATATGCAGCTTGTATTACTATGCAAATGTCAACTTTTATTTATTTTTGAACTCCTTTGTTGTGTGATCTAACCTTCGATTACCATGAGTGTGTCCAGTTTAATATTCTTGGGTTATGGATTTAGGATCTTGTAGTTTAAAAATTTTATGGCTCTTAATTACTTAAGTTAAAATGTATAATGTTCTCGTATTATTATTTGCTTGTTCTTGTAAATTCAAACTTCTAGAGGGGCAACATGGGAATTTCATGGATAATAAATACGCATAATTCTTCAGTTTCTCAAGTAGCCTCGTGCTCAGTATAATTCTTCTAAGGGGTTCTCATAAACAGACATATCTTGTTCCTCATAATTCATAGTCCCATAACTCTATCCATAGTAGATCATAATGAATCAGATTCAACTGAAATAAAACATACATTCAGTAGATGGTAGGCTTAACATATAGAACACATACGGACAGAAGACTGATTAGATGATAATATCAAACGGTAGAGAGCTCTACAATGAAGCTTAAGATTCTTAACGGATGTACCAAGGTCAACAAAATGCATGACGAGAGTTCAAACTTATCAAGATGTCTAACGATGAAGGTAGAATGTTCAGACAGATAGAATGAACCTATGGTCTACTAAACGTGGACAATCTTCATTTAATGTCAAAAATCTAAAGATCCTCAGGCACTCCTCGAGATATCCTGTGATCACAATAAGTGCACGTTATATGATGTAAGTATTATCACGTTGATCAGGCGTCATAATACTAGCATCATATAAATATGCCCTCATGATGGTCATACTCTATCCCGAGTTGTGAAAAAGCAACCTATCATCCTAAACGTAATGGAAACCTAAGTATGTCTAGCAGAAGTGAAGTACGTCATTAATTGCATCAATTACTCCATCTTTCACAGGAATCAACTCAACCAGACACGAATGTTCGCTTCAAGAATCCGTTCATTCAAAATACATGATCTCAAAACCTCCTCCAAGTCTGAGTAGTCTGTCTTTGTTTGTCCATCAGTTTGAGAGTGAAAAGAAATCTTAAACTTGAGTCTGATTCCTCAAGCCTTCTGTAGTCCATCCTAGAACTGAGAGATAGTAATGCGAATCTTTGACATGATCATTGAATACCCTTCTACCAGCAAGTCTACTTCTGATCTCAATTCATCTTAGTACAACTAATATGAATAGGGAGATGAAACTGTGTGTCTCATTCAGGTCTTCTAACACAGCTCAACTTCGTCATCTTGATTAGATTCTTCTTCTATGCTCGCCACCACTTTCGCCTTGTGAGAAATGTCTTCCAATCTTCAAGGTAACCACCACTGTTGTCAACTCCAGGTTATGTGTTAAATAGTTCATCTCCTATGGTTTGGTTGTCTTAATGCCCAAGCAGTAATCTCCACGTGCTGCATAAAGTATAATCGAGTCCCTCCTAAGTTTCTCTCCTCTTCTCACATGCTTTATCAATGGTAACGCCAGTCGTGTACACCTTTCTCTACTCTTCTGTAAGTTTCTAACTCCGGTAAATGTCGTCGATCTTGGCCCTTCGGTGGAAATCTCAGTCTTCGCAGGATCCATAGTAGTACTATCTGTTGCAACTTATGAACACCAATCAAAATTTACCCTTTCAGCACAACGGTTCATCCTGACTTAACAAGAATTGATCTTCATGTTTCCCCATTCGCCTCTGAACACACCACAATGTCATACTATAACAAATTTGTCCAAATACTCGTGGAAGACATGATTTCATTAGATCCATAAGAATAGTTGAGGTATTTGCCAATACAATTGACATCATTAAAATTCATAGTGGTCACAATGAGTACAAAAGGCAGTTCAGAAATATCTTGCTTCTTACACGTAACAGATGATAATTGGACCTTAATTCAATCTCCTTGGAGACTTCACATCCTACGGTTGATCAGATAAATCCTCACTTTGAGGTAATGAATAACGGTTTCGCCAGCCAGAATTTATGGTAAAAGAATTAATAAAAACGATTGTTTGAGTCGCCAAAAGTGAGACGTATAGCATGACAGTCGTTAGCATTTTCATGCTCCATACCAGAATAATATCGAAATCATATATTTCCAAAGGAAAACACTCAGCAGAATGAACCTTATGATCATAATGGAATGGTCAAATTCCTATACTTGTGGTTAATAACCATCAGGTTTCTCATAAGAAAAGAAATGGTTTATGTGAAATCCAAAAGTGTTAGAGGAAACTTAATATGCTCAGCATAAGCAAAAGAATTCACAGAATGTGTGAAACACATTATAGTTGTAAGAATTCTCAGAATGGTCGGAAAGGTATCAAACTGATTATCAAACGAATCGGAGATGAAGGTCGGAATCAGAAAGTGAAACTTAAATGGTGTAAGGTATATCCATGTAGTTCTTGAGGCATTCTAAACTTACTTGGTTACTAAACTTAGGTTGTGCATAAATTCTAATTTCTGAAAGAATGATCTTATAAGGTTTAACTAAAAGTAGAGGCACGATTCAGAGTGATGCGGAAGCAATACTACTCAGGCAAAAGTCCTGGTCTACCCAATCCTAACGCAAGTTCTCAAAGGTTGTCTTATAAGCTCTTACAGTGGAAGCCTAAGGGTCCAAACTTCACAGGTCAGGGTTTTATGTACTACAAGTCGAAGCCTGGGCTCTGATACCATAATTGTAACACCCCAACCCGACAAGGGTTAAGATATCACATTCATGGTGTCAAACAGAACATACACAAGCGGAAGACTTTAATAATACAATTAAATTCAAAGGTTACAAATGAAATCTAAGGTAAATGAAATACAAGGATTACAACAAAGGTACAATAAGTCTAGCAATGAAAATCTCCAAGTCAACTCTAATCCAAGGTAGCTATCAAAGGTGTAGTCCTCTAGGAGCTCTTATGCACTCTTCACTCATATCCCAGCTTCCCTCTAAAACCTGCCGCGGTGAAAAGAAATGCGGCTGAGCTTAAAAAGCCCAGTGAACAGATATATGATAATAGAAAACAGAAATATAAATGTGAAGTTCAATTGAAGTACAATGGGGAAACATAAGTAGGCATAATGTAATGTAAGGGAAAACATAGTGTATAGGTTAAGTAATAGGAATCCATGCAGTCGCCTGCATAAACAGAATCATAATACCATTGGCTCGAAACATAACATAGTCTTCACTTCTCATAAATTAAAAAGAGGGGAGACCTCTTAAGTAACATAAATGGAGTAGCGAACTCCCATGTGTGTATGACGTGTATTGCACACAATCACCATACACCAGATACAAAACATATACAACATATGTAGCATATACAGATCCATATCTAAGATGCATCCATACGCCTCTGAAGAAAATCATAATCATCGTGGCCATACATATAATATAATAAAAGGGATGTGATGGGTCATCACTCCCCCACCCTAGAGTCAGGTCATTGGTGCATCAATGACATGGTCATGGAACCCCCATGACTAGTGATACAGATACAGAATACATAATAAGAGCCATCATAATCACATCAAAGGGTTTATAGCAAAGGTTCATGTCCAAAGGTTCATAGCGAGGTTCATATCAAAGGTTCATATCAAAGGTTTATAATGAAGGATCATAACTATGGTTCATATCAAAGGTTGTAAGTCACAAAGGAAACCTTAAAGATAAGGTCAGAATATCCGTACCTTGAAAACCTGAATAAGGAAAGGATCACAGAATGGGAAATACTCCTCTTCAGAATCTACACATGATATAGTTTTACTTATTAAAAGCTTGTTTTATAAGTTGTTTACTCATTGATGTTGTTTTTATTACAAATTAGGGTTTCTTTCCATTTCTAATAACTTTCCACTTTTAGTAACTTTCCATATTTAGTAAGTTTCCATATTTAGTAACTTTCCGGATTAAGAAACTTTTAATACGACTTTCCAATTTAGTTAAATTAGGTTTAGGGTTCGGGATTATCAAATAGGTTTAACATACTCACACACAAGTCAAAACATTATTAACAAGTCATACACGAAATAGAAACAAGTATTGGGAATCAAGCATCAAAAGAACACCTTGAACATATAAACAATACATGTATACACATTAACAGATTTTATCATAAAATTTAGCCCATTTAACGAATTTTAAAAACATATCAAAGGCCCAAACTAAAAATCCGAAAAATTATCGCAGAAGCCCAAATATCTTAGGAGTCTACTGGAATTTTTCCAGATTTTATTATCAAGTGTAAACCCTTTTTTAAAATCGTCTAATTTAACATGTTCAGATTCGGATCTGCAGATACACTTCAAAAATATGCACTTAAAAACCTAACCATATAACTTCAGAAAATTCTACAAAAATTCCAGGAGGTAGTCCACATATGATATATGATTTTTGTAAATTTTTGGCCTATAATATGCTATGGTTTGGAAATGAAAAATCATGGAACTCGACTGAAAAACAACTCAGCAAACACATTTTAACACATGATCGCATTAAATTCAGAAAAACATCCAAATCAAACTCAAATTTGTTAAAACCAATTGGAATACCTTCTTAGGACCCTAAACTAGGTTTACATGCAAATTTTCAGTATTATAACCTTTAGAAGCTCACGTTATCAAGCACCCACAATCGACTATCAGTTTTGTCCCGATCAGAACACCACATAAAATAATGATTTTCAAACCTTTACACAACACAAAATAATCCGATTCACAACACTATCTTTTCCTGTATTTTAGACCCACATGTGACATAAAAGAAACACCAAACCACTGGTCATGATTCCTATTTTTTTGGTTACAAATTCAGTTCCAAAATCACATAAAATCACGTTTTCGCGAAGCCCTTTATTAAGCCGTATTTTATGTTATTCTATTAGGGTTTTGTTCCAATCTTTTAGCTATCATTCTTACATGTTTATTACTGATTAGAGAGTGTTTCAATTGGTCTAATATTGTTAAACACTAAACTAATCAAACCTTATACACAAACTAAAGCTATATTAACGTGACACTCAAACAATATAAAGATGAGAAGAAGACATGATGCGTGTGAAGTAATATTATAGCCGAATGTTATATTATAAAACTTAAGAGAACATATTAAACAAAACATACACACACTCTCTCACCTTTACAAGACAATGAGGCACACAAAATGAGTGTGAGAGTGTGGTATTTATTGGAGGTGGAGTGGCCTTTGTTGCCCTAAAAGGCCTTGGGTGGGTTGTGTTGGACTTGGGCTTTTATTATATTTCTTGAACTTTACTAATCAAAGTCCAACATAAGCCTTACAATATTTGCCTTATACCTACACGACACATAATTTAAAACACATACAAATGACCATCACTTTCTAAAAATATAAAAGCTAACAATCTCCCCCTAAGGGATGGTCATTTCAATTATGCTCTGGTGATTGGTCTTTTGTCTTCAATGTCTTGGTCTTTGTGTGTTGTTGTAGAATAGTCTTCAATCAATTTTCCTTCATTCACTGTGATCTTCAAAGTAATCGTCCTTTGGTGGATGTTCTTTCCTTGATCAAAATCTTCTCGAGATGATGTGTCGCATCCTCCAATATACTCATACATCTTGGACTGTAAACTTCTGCTAACAATCTTCCCTTGCTAACAATCTCCTCTTAATCTTTCATCGTTTGACATATGAACTTGTTCTTGACATCTTGATTAGCCTCTTGACCTGGTTGTTACCCTTTGTCTTTAACTTGATCTCGTTGTCTTGAACTTTTAACACTTGAGCTTTGATGAGGGATGTTCTTTATAAGTATGAGTATGCTGAGGTGAAGATGTTTTGGTGTATGATGATGGTTGATGGATGTTTAAGGTAGCTGCATAAAACCGATAGTGATAACCATCCAGCGCTTACGGGTTAGGACTTCGAGATCGTCAACAGCATAGTGTGTAGACTTTCTCTAATCTCCCCAGGCCGTTCTGAACCGGATACCCCTGAGAGGGCTTACACGGACACACCGAAGTGCACCCACGATTCAGTGAGTCGCTAGAGATCACCCTACAACTGTAGACCGTTTGAAGCACGTAACCATCATGATAAAACTGGCAAGATCCCTTTGATTCATTAGACTCATGTATCACCATGTGTCCTTAATTGGTGAACACAGGTGGATTATCTGGAAAGTGTTCCTATGAGATTTTTGATGAAACTCATGGCTCTAGACTCTATTGTGCGTTTTGGTTTTAGTAGTCGGAGGCATGGAGGAAGAGTGCCACCTTTTCAATATCAACACATCTCGGAGTGAGAGGCCGATAGATTATGTAGTGTTCTCCGTGAGAAATGAAACAAATATCTTTTAAGAGATATCTGAGTGGCTAGGAGGGGTTTGTGCAGTGCGTCACTGGGTCCATGACGTCTTGTCTTCCAATATCAGTATCACCTTAGTGAATACCGATAGTAGATGAATTGACCGGTTTCTGCCTTAAGTTTTCATGGAGGGCTATTTCTTTTCACCTTTCATTAAACTTTTCTTTTTAATTCTTCAACCCCTTCTTTCCCTTTCTCATTTACTCCTTTTTTCAATCTTACCTAAGGACTTCAATTCTAATATATTGGAATTGTCCTTGGGTAGATCCCTCCGGCTCTGGCGGATCATAGGACGTTTTTCTAACCTTAGTCACCTTATAACTCCATGACTATCTAGATTTGCCATAAAACCTTTGAAAAAATCTCTCAAAGTGTTTATGAGGAAACACATTTGGTTAACACTTCGAGAGTTTTGCAATTTTGAAATACTCCCCTTCACATGTGTCTGCATTTTAAACAAAAATTGCAATGTTGGGTAGAGTTCGCACATTTTGAAT